>OY282587.1:3082406-3354714 GCA_958298965.1 Chrysolina haemoptera | reverse complement strand
ATGAAAAAAATAAATGGAAACGGATACAGATAATAAACAAACGAAGTGAAAGTTTTCATAAAAAAAAAGATTGTGGAAACCACGAGCAATTCAAACATTGTGTTTCTATTCGGAGAACCAATATTTAAAACAATGGAGCAAAATTGAAAAGGCGTTGTAAATGACGGATTCTATTAAATATACAATATTTGTTTCTTTAAAGGATTGTTTATCGTTTTCATGTCCAAATACCGTGAAATGTGTGATAGGTACCTTTTACTTATCGGTTCGGTACGTAACTCACTTCTTGCAGTGTATGCAACACGTAATTGACGAAACGAGTAACATTAATTGATCGGTCTATTTATTCGATATTGTCATTCAATAAACTGGTTCATGCAATGTTATCGTTCGCACGATCTCTCATTCAAAATATGAAAATCTTCGTTGTATGGTCACATTTCAAGAATCAGAAGCAATATCATTAAAAATTGTAAATGACAATATTCTCCATGCACTCCATCTGCAATACCACAGCCGACTTAATCTCCCGAGCCGTGGTGAGAAAATCGGCAACACCGCATGGAAAGCAATTTGACGTCCTACTCATTAATTCTTCAATGTGAATTTCACGGCTTATTCGAAAAACTAGGAAAAAAACATAGGAGATTGAATTTTTAGAGAAAAGAAGGACGATTTATGTGGTTAATTTTTTTCATCACAGACTGGAATCGCAATATATTCAATTTCTTAGATATAGGAAATCCGTCAAGTTTGGTTATTACATGCCTCAAATTCACATTTCGGGAGATTTTTTAAAAATATTTCTTCTGATAAGTGCAGAGATCATCTATGTGGTCTCTGCCCTTATCAGAAGAAAAAGTTACAAAAAATCTCCCGAAATGTGAATTTGAGGGCATGGAAAAACCAAACTTACCAGATATCCCATCTAAGAAATTGAATATATTGCTATTCCAGTATGTGATAAAAAAAATTAAATAACCACATCAATCGTCGTTCTTTTCTCTAAAATTTTTTATGGCAACTACCTGTCAAAAAACAACTATTCCCCTGGCCAATACTATGACGGGTATTGAATTATACCTAACAGATACTTGTTCGGTGTACCTCAATACAGAGGAAACAATTTCAAGTGTTTCCCTGTAACCAAATAGCGGAATTTTATTTTGATTTGGTCAGGAGGCCCACCTGTATACTAGTATCGAGGTTTTTGCCTTGTCGTCAGTACAGGGTAGGTCACTACAGACAGCTTTGAGGCCATCTGTTTCCCGTCCGAATCATCCCATTTAGTCACTCTGTTCTGACGCTGATGAAACGATTGTAAGCCGCTCCACCTCGAGAGCAGATCCAGAAGCACTCCGATTCTCCTGGCTGAGAGATTCAGTCAGATATCCGAACAAAAACCTGAATCGAGATCTGGTTCGCTCTGTCATCGACTGATAGACTTCATAGTTATAGTTTAAGTGTCAAGATGTCAAAATGTTAGGAATCAATATTACTATTAACCAAGTGAGCCTAATTCAAACTATTTTATATTATGAATATCGTATACATAAGGAATATTGTAAATTAAATTATGCAAAACCCACGCGTTACTTCATTTCAGAGGGAATTCCATGTTTATTTACATTTCAATAACAATTATAGTGTTAATTGTGTAATAACATTTTGGCAAATAAACTTATCATCATTATTTAATTTGCGTTGGAGTTATTCTAGAAAACATATTTTTTGTCGCTTCATCATCACCACTCAGAGTATATGTTCATAGGAACTTTTAGCCTTGAAATTCAGTGAGGATACTACCATTAGAATCTGTACCCTTTATTATGTGAACCCTTACAGTATTTCCAACTTGCATTCATAATAATATAGCACATAAAGTAAAAAAAAAATTGAAATTGTTTTAGTAAATTTGAACTTTCTGAATTAATTTTTCTCCTCTACTTAGGAATTACGTCTGTTGCTAGTTGGGAAACCATATGTTATTTATTAGTTTGTTGACTTTTTCTTATTTGTATAGTCTATAGATAGAATGGACCATTATATTTAGTTGTGCATCGAGTGCATAATTCTGTCAAACTTCACTTGAATAACCCCAGCGACTTTGTCTGTACCGTTCACCGTTACAATTACGCTTCGCATGTCCAGGAAATGTGGCAATAGCGACATAATAATATTGCACAGAGACAGAAAGGTCCCTTTATGCTTATCTCGGCTAAATTTTTGAAAGGCCGTCATTAGTGGCATAGCAGTCCGAGCGAATTACAATTCTTTACCAACAGCTGTTGGGAAACGAAGTATGCCGGCGATTTGGTTTCTGCTGTTATTATTTCGTGAAATAATTGTCGATCTATGCTAATTATTATTTATAATTATAACTGTAAAGCACGACTGTACATTTATATATTTGCATTAGTTTCGATTCGTTTTAAATGAGGTACTAATAGGTACTCTGTCGATGACAATCTTGATCTTGAATTCGAAATTACTTTTACAGCAACTGATCTGAAGTACAACAAAAATTATTCAATTTGATGGAATGGAAATGCTGATATGACTCCATCCCCTACTTTCATTCAACCTATCCACAGTTATAATCCATTTCCACCTCAATGTGACTCCGCCATTTATGCCAATAGAAGTTGAATGCCTACAACAACTCTGATTTTACATCGCTTTCGACATTGAAACATCAATCATTCCTCCAATCAAGCTGAGATCTATGTTCGTTTCAAGCTGCATCATCTCCCTCTTCTTCTGGTATGGATGGGCGGGTTTTGAAACCCCTGCACGTAGCTCTCCCAAATTGGATCCGTTGTGCACCCACATGTTTCGGAAGGCACCTGCGGAGGTTTCTCCCAGACGTAGTTTCGAGAGGTTCCCCTGGAAACTTGTGTTTGGGGGTATCTTCGGTTCCTCTAGTTCCTCTAGTTCCGCACCTAAGTTAGTCTCTTGAGGGTTCGAGACTGTTGGCTTGACTCCCCTTGAATGCGTTCTAGAGGCCCCCGCATTGGTTCCCCTCACGGGTGTGGTCTTTCAGTCGCCTCATCTCCTTCTTATCCCACCATTGCTCTAGCGAACTTGAAATTCCAAAAGTTACTCTCAATGAAGACAGTCAAATGGGACTGTATCTTATTGATAATGGAGAAGGGCGTTCACTGGACGTAAGGTCAAGGATCGGTGGTCATGTACACTGACAAGTAAAGCAAATATTGAATGAACCCCAGCGGCCACTCGCACCAAAAGCTCCAGATAGTAGAGCAGCTAAGGATCATAAAGTTTGCAATATATGGGGAACAGTCATTTTCAGAGTTATAAAAAACACCAATATATTACCAATATCACAGCAATTTTTGAAAATGCATTAGGAAGGGCAAACAGTGAGGTAATATTTGAAGAAGAAAAAAGTTATCTAGTTGTTAACAATTTAATTTTAGGACCATATTCGAGATTGGAAATATCTTTCTGAAATTATCTGAAATTGCAAGTTTATCGAGCCATTTTTTGTTAATTAAATAGTTATTTTCCTAACGAGTGCGGAAAGTAAAACTTTCCCGCACGCGACTGCAGTTGACCCGAACGACGCGAAGCAGACAAGCAGTCAAGGGCGGAAAAGACACTTTACGCATGAATTAGGAACATTATTTTTCTACAACATACAACACATTCAATGAAAACCCACTAATTTTTATCAATATTGATGTTTAAACACACAATTTATTGCATTCTGCAAATGAGTCAGAATAGCCGGTCCAGAGTAGTGAGTTGGTGGTAACTGGGTGTTAAGAGTAACACTCGTAGATTGCAAGGTGCATAAAGATGACGGAGACGGCATCTGTTGCAAGTTGTCAGTACATGACACTTTTTATTCGAGATGGTTTTCTTCTGTTCTAACCCTCAGCAACAGCAGTTTTATGTTGGTTATCCCTTCGCCTGAATATGCTACAAACGTTGCCAAGGATCATCTAAAACTGTGACCTGGGTAAGGTTCTGTGTTAGCTGGCCTAAGTAGGTAGCAAACTCATGAGGGGCTAGCATAAATTTGGATATGTCTTCTTTCGTAAAAATCTGCGCTGTATGTGGTCGAACTCCAACATTTTGCTTTTTTAGGAACGATGTCAATTTATGAAACTTTCCATGAGGAGTGAAACATACTGTATATTAGTGGCAATTGTTTCTTTTTGTGTCCTTCATCAGGTACCAACTGTCCCTCGTAACGATGGTAGAATTTAATAGAGAGTAGTTTTTTGGCTTTTACTTCACATGTTTTTACTCGATTTTTAACTCAATTTTCTGTACCTTTCCTATTTGAGACATGAGACATGGTGTATAGTTTTTATAACGTCGAAATGTCACGTATTCATTTCGATTTATTACTTATCCAAAATACTGTGAGAAAACAAATTATTTTTTGACTGACACCACGACTGACATTGGTTTGCATCTAACAAGTACCAGTTCACTGTGCCCTGGTAAGACATAACTTCAAGATATTTCTTTTCATAGGTGTATGAACATGAAAAACAAAGAAGTCAATATACAACATATTTATTTCCGCAATAAAACGAGTCAACTTAAACAAAAACAAATGAAAACTATTCAACTAAAACAATATACAACAGGATAACAATTTAAATATCGTCAGTCACTCCTTACTGGTGTTTCTTGTAAGACACCTTGGCGATGAAACCGAGTTTCTTGTCCGAAACGTAGTCTACCACCCTGATGGTTTTGTGGTCGGGCTCTAGGAGACTGTAGGTACCTTTTACTTTGTAGCCATCGCGGGTTTCGTGTTTGCTCTTGTAGTCCTTGTGCTTGTGGTCTGCTACATGGTAGTCGTAGTGGTATTCAGGGTGAGCCTGAAAAAAATACAAACAAGCTCAGTTTTGGTGACAAAATCGAAGAAACAACGATAACAAAAATTGTGTCTTGATCTGCCGGATTGGGTTAGGTAAAAGAGAGTTTTTTATACAACTGAAAATGTGTGGATGTTAGTACTTTCAGAGTTGAACCAATTTCACCACGCCTTCTGATTTAAAATTTTTCCTGAGCGTAATTGTACACTTTTACATCGAAAAATATAAGGTTTCTTCGTGGTAGATAATGTTTGCCATCAAATTGTTAGAGACGTTGTAAATTCTGTTTGAGAAGCAATAGGTAATGTGTACGTATAACTTGGAATATTAGATTTCACGCCTCAATAACTCCGAAAACAATTCATATAACTGGTATAACGTAATTAGAACCTTCCCGAAAGTAATGCACCAAATTGAGTGAAAGTAATTTATCTAAATAAAATTCAGTGTTGATAATTATTGACTGCTTCAAAAAGTCTTATGTGCATTGATTGGTGAATATATTGAATATTTTGCTGTTTCAACTTTCCTACTCTAGAAATATTCACTAAGCTCTCTATGTTCAATAAACAACTCAGTTCGTGGGCGAGTACTTCAATAAAATCAAAAATATAACTTTTGTTTTGCTAAAGTTTCTGAAAATATAGTAATCCTTTGACTCGAGAACAGTTATTTCTCGGAATAGATGAAATTCAATATACCATAACAATTAATGATAGGCAGTGGCAAAGAAATAACTCTTTCAAAAGGGTTGATAATTGTTTGAATTGAAAACATGAATATGAGAAGAGAAAAAGTATTACGTAGAAGGCCATTGAACGTTTGTGAAAGATTTTATTTATATTAGTGAACTAATTTGGATAGAAATTGTAGAGAAGATATTCATCTTAGAATAATCCATGATTTTCAGGAAACTTAAATGATGTAAGAAAGAAAGAGGGTAGTTATAGAAATTGGTGATATTTCTTTTAATTCTTTGAAAAATGTTAGCTTTAGGAAATGATGTTGGATGAATTCTGATGCTGACGAAAAGGTACAGGCTTGTACACCAAGTTATACATTATGACTCCTGAATAGGATCAGACATATAAAAAGCTGGAGAATCGTGTGGAGCAAATTATTGGATGATCAAACTGATCTAACTATCATCAAAGGCGGAGCTTTAAGAAACGAAAAATGAAGAATAATAGTTGATAAGTCTTCTGGGTCCCAATAACTGAATCATTTTTTTTTACCATAAATCAGCTTCTTGTTCTCTCTCAGCTTGAGATGTATTCATTATTTTTGATTCTTTGAAAAATGTTAGCTTTAGGAAATTGATGTTGGACGAATTCTGATGCCGACGAAAAGTGTCTGTACACTATGTTATAGATGAGGTATGCAAAACTTGCTGGTTCTTTCGTCCTGAATAAGAACAGACCTATGAAGAATGAAGTGAAGCAAATTATGGGATAACGAAACTGATCCAACTATTATCAAAGACAAAGCTTAAATAGACGCAAAATAAAGAAGAGTAGTTGATAAGTCTTGGTCCCAATAACTCAATTTTTTGACTATCAATCAGCTTCTTGTTCTCTTTCAGCTTTAGGAAATTGATGTTTGACAAAATCTGATGTTGACGTATGCCTGTCCACAATGTTATAGGTTAGATATGCAAAATTTGCTTGTCCTCTTGACCTGGATGAGATCAGACATAAAATATGAAGAATGAAGTGAAGCAAGTTATGGGATTACAAAACTGATCTTACTGTTATCAAAGACAAAGCTTTAAGAGCTTCAAGTCTTGGTCCCAATAACTCAATCATTCATCTTTCACCCATCAATCAGCTACTTGTTCTCTCTCACCTTGAGGTGGATTTCCTTCTCGTGGTGGATATCTACTGGAGTATGGAAGTCTGAGCCAGTGAAACCGATTGATTCTCCTTTGTGGTAGCTTTGTTCTTCGTTTTTTTCACCGCCTTCACCACCTTCTCCTCCACCTCCTCCGCCGCCTCCTAGGGAAAGGACGTATCCCTCATGTCCTCCCTGTCCTCCCTCCTCCCCGCCGTGCTGTTCTTCTTCCTCACCACCGCGGCTGAGGCCGATAATTTGATGGTCTAGAGGTTGATGATGGCCCAAAAGACCTCCGGCTGAACCGCCACCGTACTGGGGGGCACCTGAGGCCAAAACGGCGAAAGAGATGAAGATCTAGAGAAGAAAAAAAATATTGCTAATTATTTGTTTGTCTAGTATTGTAAAACTAGTCAAAATACAGTTTTATTTCGACGAGCGTGCGTAAAGTAGTACTTTTCCTCACGTCGTAATTCCAATGTTTGTATTTCAGCTTAAAACAAAAAAATATATTTTTTAAGTGGCTTGTTTAATGATAAATGATTATAATATTGTCAAGCGTGCGTTTGTCGACTTTGACATGTAATTCTTTGTTGTATAGTTAGTTCTTTCTTTCAAGTTCAATTAAAAATTATTGAATAAATTGTCATGTTTTCATTTCTGTTGTTATTTGACATGAAGAAGGTAGGAAAAATGTTGTTCCTGACATGTGCGCAAAGTGCATTTTACGCACACAAAAACTCATCCAATTGTATTTGCATGCGGAAAAGTAACACTTTGCGGACTAGGAAAATAGCATTGAAAAGCAGAGAGGGTCATGAAATATTGATCTCAGTTTTTGTTTTTCGCTTAGCATTGAACTTTCGATAACTTGTTTTCATTTCTAAGAATTTCTCTTTGTTGAAAATACAAATAAAAATCCCTAAATTTTTGAAATTTTTTTGAAATAATTCTGAAAATGAGAGAAAACTTAATTTCTTCGAAAATCAGTTAAACTTATAAGGGTAATGAGAATCTTAGTAAATTCTTCTCCTATACTTACTATGATGGTGTTCATAGTTGGTTGCTGTATGTGACTGTATTGACTTGGTCGAACAACTGACGAAATTAACAGTGACAAACCCCCAATATATACTACTAATTTTGTGAAAGGACACTTTATAATAATAAAAATCATTTAACATAAATGCATTTGAAATAATAATTTATTATTCAAATGTTCATATTTGTATATCGATATGACAGATTTCTCCGTATACATGTACCTGAACTTGAGCTAATTGTCTCGACGAAAAACGGCTGCGTTTTCAAATTAACGGTAATTGGTTCGATTTGATAATCGATTTCAACAACATAATATGCACTTATGTGTGCACAACGTGTGCTGATAGATTTGCAGAGGACAGCCCTCAGCTTGTAGTTAATTTTTCTCACAATTTGCTGAAATTTCATTTCTGAAAATAAGACTTAAAAGTTAACGTTGGTACAATCAGCATATAGCGAATTGAAATTCAAGTTGTTTTCAATAATTACCATACACAAATTAAAAAAGTATAATGAATCTTACAATCTTTGAATAGCTGAGATTTATGTGCAATTGAGAAAACAACAGATAAATCGGATTATTCACTCGTGCTTAATGATGAAAGAAGTTCAGTATTCAAGAAACTTGGTCACATCTCAGAATTTGTTGTTCTTTTATAACCACGTGAAAATACTCTGTACCATTATTATGTGAAGTAAATTTTGGATGTTTGGTTATCCGTTTGATGTTTCAATTATAGTTCTTCTTTGGGTTCAAACGTTTCAACTGCAACTGCCATCTTCATTGGCATAGTTGAAGTACTCTTCTCAACGTATCAACTGAAATTTGAAACGTTTAATGATTTTAACCAAAGAAGACCACTGCAAAATCCGGTGTTGTCGTTATAGTGAACCAAGTGAACCTCTTCAAGAAATTTAAGAACTATATAAAAAAAAAAATTGCATACCTTTTTATGTGATATCCAATTTTATGTATGATTTTGGAAAAATTCCCAATGTTTAGTTTAGTTTTCGTATTCAGCAATATATTTACACATTTTTTCCTTTGACTAACCCACTTTTTTTTCAAACGTTTTCTTGTAATTATTTTTCATATTGTTCATCTACAGTGTCCGGCTTAAAGTTCGCAGCATATGAAAAACTTGCAAAAGTTCCAAAAGTATGCGGAGGCCCTAAAAAAAATATCAACGGTGAGGTAATCAATTTTTTTCCCGGTATCAGGCCTGAGGACTATAAATTGCATACAGCGAATATGCATTTCCTACAACCCTATACGAGCAATATTGAAAAGCATGAAGTCTTTTAAGAAAATATATATAATCCTATAACTTTATTTCTTACGGTAGAATTGAAAGTCAAGAAAAATATTGTTCAGAATCGATGGTTACTCCAAAAATTTGAATCATGGCCACCTATGAACAATTTAATTTTTCAACTTTTTTTTTTTTCATTTTCTCCTCATCGCTCAGTTGACAGTTGACTATCTGCGTACTAATTTCACGGTTCTGCCTATTATCAGTGCAGACCCGGTCAGGATGGAGTGCTAATATGTTGAGATTGGGTGATTCTGCTAGTCATTCTTTCAAGATCTTTGCCCACTCCAGTGGTGTTATCCAAACATTTTCTGAGTCCATCTGTAAATTACGGTAGAGCTTTAAATTATTGCTGAAACAATGCATTCCTTGAATGGTTCACATTGTGGGTAATCAGTAAATTGATTCCAGTTTCCGGCAGCTGCACGCTTATCTCATATGAACCTTCTTTCACTAATATAATTTTTATAATAAATGAATGCTGTAAATAAAATTGGGGAGTTCGATATTATATTTTCGCTCACTGTCTCACAGCTCTCTACTCATCGATTATCATCTTTATCAAGTTCGTCCACAAGTCCAATTCTTTTTGAGGAAATGTTTTCCCCAGATATTTCGAATTGATAATTCGATGTGTCAGCGTCTATACTTTGTATTGTCACTTATAAAAAATTCTCAAAGAGGATGTCATCAGAATTAATAAATTTGTCAACAAAATTAGGTTATGCACATATGGTAATCTTAAAATAATTAAGATAGAGCTGACTTACTCTATTTTAGTGTGATGTAGAAATGTAGAAAAACAAGTCAATAAAAAGAGCTCATTATGTCAAATATAATTTCTGCGACACGAAAAATATGATGAAATATACAATATTTACTCTAGAGCGGGTGCTTAGATGATTTATTTATGACTTTACAGATTTTGTTCGAAATCGTATTACATATGTTCAATACTGAATTTTTTGTACTGATCCCCGAATTGCTGGATGGAGTGTAAATTGTAATGAATGACAACAATGATTTTTTTTTCAGAATTCCCTAGATAACTACACTTTCCTGCCATTCAGCGTTTTTCTAGCCATCTTCTGGATTTTCACGTACAAGAAAGTTCCAGAAACGAAAAACAAGACTTTCGAAGAAATCGCAGCGTTATTCAGGCACGGAAATGGAAGGTGAGAATTAGATTAATGTTTCACCATCAACTTGTTTGAAAGATCCTGACTCAAATTTTCAAATATCTAATGTCTTGTCTATTGATTAAAATTAGTTTTGTCAAACACTTGAGCGGAGGTAAACTCCCCACCAACCGCTCGGGTCAGATGATCCGTATATTCTCCTCACCAATTTATATTTGGACCCGACAACCAAAAATGAATACAAATGGAAAAGGAATCCGGAATTTAATACATACTTTTTGTGAGGAGCAATTATTTAGTCTAATCTAACTAGAACGAACTAACCCTAGGTAGACATTTTTTTGCGTGGAAATTGAATAGGTACATACATTTTGCGAAGAGTAATGATTTAGACTGATCTAACCAGATCTAACCAGAACGAACTAACCTCACATTCACATTTCAATGCGTGGAAATTGAACACATACATTTTAATTGGGTGTTCGAAGGCGCTTGGACCAAACAAAATATCAAAAAATTATTAAATTTTGCTGACAGTCATTTTTATAGGATTTTGAACCCTATTCTTTCTCATGTAGCCAGACTTTTGCCAATCACTATTGATCGAAAGGCTGTAAGTATCCAAGTAGCCCTTGGAGAGTATTCTTGTGCTTCGTATTTTATATTGTCACATTTTTTATGAGACGATGGAAGTACAAAACTTGACTCTACTGCAACATTCAGACTAACTTTCTTCATTGTTATTAATAAATGATATTACTACCGTATTATTCAAAATAAGTATAAAATTCATTGCAATTTTTTATGCAGGGCTAGTTTTCGAGACAGCCGACTGTACGGGTGAGTGTGTAGCATGAGCTTATGTAAAAAAGCATGAAGCACGCATCAATGTGTTCGTCTTCAACCGCATTCGCATTTCTTCGAATGCTCTCTTCCCTTCCGTCATCCCCCTCCCCCGCCCCCGGCACACATTCCTGCGACTCACGCGATATTTATATTAGCCATTATACTTTGAATCGCTTTACTTTTTTAATTCCGTTTGTTTACATTTACATTTATAATCCAGTTATGTAACTCAACTTTCGTTTAAGGAAATTACAGCTGATTAGTGAATAGTTTCAATAAGTATACCACAGATACATTAATTACGTATAAGTATACGAGGGTTGATCGGTTTTTGCGGTTGCTGTGATGCTTTTTTGTATAGTAGAGTATACAGACCCGCCAAATGCTCTTACTTAAATCTGCAACCACATAGGTGTAACTAATAAGGATAGCCATAGGTGGTATATGGTCCCCATCATCGCCCGGTAATTTGGTGTTTGGTGTTTTGTAACATCGGGACTCAACAAGAACATCAAAAGGGTCCTCCATCACCTATCGGCGGATACGTGATATTCTAACTCCAACAGAAACACCAGAAAACTCTGATTTTATTGGGGATATAAACAAAATATTCATAAAAACAGACGTGAAATAATCTGTGCATGACAGACAAATTTTAGTCGCTCTTTTCCATTGTTCGAAATAACCTCTCTATAGGAGAAAAATTGAGAAATTAAACCTAATTCGAATCCCACCCTGCTTCACGGATTTTTAAATCAGGATCAGTTTGACTACACCCACTTTCTGCCCACCTTCCGCTCTCAACCAATCGGAGGGATTCAAGCTCTCACATGACTCCATCACCCATGGCAACTGTCACTTGCGTCACCTATCTCTTGTTATATGTCAGCCGTGACCGGTGGCGTCTGTCACAACTCAACTGTCATTCACAAATGCTACCATTTCGAAGTGTTTTGGTTCCCACAAAAAGAGAAATCCTATATTGTTCAGAGAACATGGTGAGAGCTGAGGGAGAGAAGTAAAAATCGGTATTCTGTGTTTGGGTGCTGCACCCATATATGGAACCACTCTACAGGACAGGTCGGATTTGTGATATATAAATCATAATCAATTGGCGAGAAATAAAATACTTCTTGAAACGAATCATAAAACCAAGTTTTTGAAAGGCACTTTTGTTTTTTCCATGAGAGGGTGCTGGCTGATGGTAATACCGAGCATTGAAATGGAATATTTCGATGGTATGGTACTCATCAGGTTAGAAAGGTTGCAAAATGGAATTTAGGAGCAGGGTACCCATTGGAGCCACTTGTCTTGTTGCAGTCCTGGCACAGGGTTTTGAACAATGACATATTACCGTTAGACTCAGTTATTTACATTTCGAGCTGCGGTCAAGACAGAGTCACATTCTAAGCACAATTTTTACTGACGCTTGTTTCGCAGCCATTATCTGCTTATGCACGTAGACCTCTCAAATTGGTTCCGTTGTGCATCCACATATGTGGGAGGCATCTATGTAGGTTACTCCAGCCTTAGTTTCAGGAGTCCTTTGAGAGGTTTCTTTGCAGAGTTGTGTTCTTTCCCAGGGTGCCCACCTCCGCACCTTGGTTTGCCATCTCAGAGACCCCCTTGGGGATTCCTCTAATTGTCGCCTTTGGAACGATTGATTTGGCTTGCTGCAGCCTCAAGAGCAACTCTCAGAAATATTCGAGAGACTAGTGCGAAATGGGAAAACGACTCTCTCACCTCTTAACGAGTGTTGCTATGCACGGAGCCGAGAGCCGCGCTGAGATTTAAAACCACGCACATGCCAAACCATGCATTAGTTGAGAAGCAAACGCTCTACCATCACGGCACATCTCTCATTGGAGTCTCTTTTTTGTATGTGTTGATATTACTCGAGTATCGGCCAAATTATTTAAAATGTCTACCATAGATTACAATACCATCCGAAGGATAACAATATGAAATCTATAAATTTTTGACTATTTACGTCTATCGATAATATAAACACACAAAGTATCATATAATATCAAATAACCTTACCCTATTCAACATGCATGCTCTCCTCCTATTCATACCCAATATCGAACTGAAATTGAAGCCCTAAGAAAACGCTCAATAGATTAATTCCACTTCCTTTGAATCACTGGGGTTCATGAGAATGACTCAATCTTCAATTCACATATCATACGTTTCAAAATAGGCATGATGTATACAGTTCTCGTCTAAAGTCCGTTCCCCCCTACTAATTTTTGAACCACCTGGTATATCGCAACAAAATTTAAAAGGCTTGAATAGGAGATAAAAACCTACTTTTTCATGAAAAAAATCACAGCTAAAAGTTTTGAAATGTCAGTTGAGCGCCATTTTCAATAATTTTTTCAAATAGATCACCCGGTATATCATTGCATGATCGGTTAGGGATGATCATAAGGAATCCCACAATACCAAGTTTGATGCTGTTATTTCCAAAGACTACGGAGATATCGCCTATTATATTATTTATTAGCCAATAAGTGTGAGAGAATTTATTGAACCGGCAGAAAAAGTTTCTCTCTCCCACTCAATGATATACCGGGTGTTCTATTTGAAAAAAATATTGAAAATGGCGCTCAGGGACCATTTCAAATTTTTTACCTGTGATTTTTTCATGAAGAAGTAGGTTTTTATCTCCTATGTAAGCCTTCCAAATTTCGTTGGGCGATATACCAGGTGGTTCAAAAATTAGTAGGGGGGAACGGACTTTAGACGGGCACTGTATAATAAATGAGTCAAATTTAGTCGGTGTATTAGGTTTCATACAGTGCGGCTTTCTATAGCCCCCCCCCCGTTTGGACGGTATTACCGACACTGCTTTTTCGAAGTCAATTGTTGAAAATATATTTCAATTATCTTTTCATCCATCAACATTGTTTGAATTTTGTTAATATTTTTTTCTCATTCGAAATATCAAGTTTAAGTGCAGATCTGAATGGTACTCACACCTATACATAAATTCGAACGGTTTGATGTGGAACAATGGAATCGAAAAAGTAACCTGAAAATAACATTGAATACACATAGTTCGTAGGGCTACAAATTTCATTCGAAATATTTGTCGATCCTCGTAGATATCGGCCAATCCGTTATATTGGAGATTGAAAAACCCTCATAAAGCGCTGGGCCGGGTCCAACCCCAGCTTCTCAAAGATTTCTTTGGTTCCTGAACATTTCATCGCATGATTTAAACATTACGTCTGTGGATAAGACAAATCAAATAACAAAAATAAAATTAATCAGATACCTACGAGAAATATTAAAAGTGGTAATTTGTTTCATAGATTATTTGAGTTTTGAGAAACAAACACAATTTCAATTTCATCTCAATAAGTTTGTTTCACCAATAAGATGAATATTCTACCATTTAATTCAATTTTGAATAGAAGTATAATATACTACTTGTTTGTCAGTATTCTATGTGTTTTCTTCGTTGATATCAACTTTGGTAAATAATTTAAGTATTTCCAATATCGACAACCTTATCCGCAGACGTATTGTGTTGTGTGTTCGCTTGCTGTCCCTTGCACCTAGACAGTCTTCGGGCCAGCCTTGACCAATCGTCATCACGTGTCATACAAAATGTCAACGAATGACGTGACCGTCCATTGATTCTAACCGTTCACAACGTAAGTAGAGATTCGTAGAGGATAGACAGCGCCCTCTGTGAGATTTTGTAACCAAAACTTGTGAGACAAAAAGCATAAAATGGAATAGTTTCTTCATTGCTCCGAGCTCCAGGATTGGCTAGATGTACACACGCTTCACTACCTCAATAACCGTTATTGAACTAAGTTTTAGACTTTGGAAATTCGATAAAATACAAATATTAATTTTTTGACAGACGAAGTATATAAAATCATATAGAATTTTGCCCATTTCAGATTCCAAACGATTTGTTACCAAGTAATTTTTTTTTGCACATTTTTTCAGTTTATTCTTTCGATGTAACAAGTTAACAAGTTAAGAGTCCACCACCCCAATGATGGTGTGGTGAATTTCTAAACGGTGTACAGGGGAGAACAAAACATGGAATTTTGATTAAATGTAAACTACTCTTATTTTTGACATTATCAAAAAATATTTCCAAAAAAGAATATTGAAAGAATTATTGAAAGAATATTGAAAACAATATTCAAATTTGGAATCAAAGCCAGGGTAGTTTAGACGTGATCCAAATTCTATTTTTTGTTCTCCCCTGTACACAGTTTAGACATTTAGAATTTGAAGAATAAAATTTTCTGTCAAATCTGTATATAAACGAACCATCATTAGGGTAGTAGACTCTCATTCTGTTCACTTGTTCAATCGAAACAACAAACTGACAAAAAAAATTAGCTTTGTAGGAATATGTGCAAATTTTCTATCGCTGCCTACGGGGAATGCAATCCATAGTCTATTCTGATATAGTAGGCAATGACATTCAATTAATATAAAAGGAATAAGAAAAATTAGTGGGTTTGAGCTGAAATTGAAAGCACGTTTGCTGTCAGAATGTAAACACACACTCACAAAAACAGCTAATGCAATGCGATAAATTCACAGCGCTGCCACGTTAAGCGTTGAAATAACGAGATGCGGGTGGAAGAGCACAGTGCAGCGACTGTCACTAGACAACACCCAATATATGTGGACTATTAAATCGAAATCACCTCCATTTCTCTCTACCTCTGTGCCTCTGTGTCCCTCTGCCGCTTCTGGAATCTATTCTGGGATTTAGCCTCAAATTGTAGCGTTTATAACTCACAGTCATTGTAGAGGTCTACATATTTGTCGAAGACAGCTCTATTCAAAAAGTACTTAGCGAAAAAAAAATGTATTATGAAATTGCAGCTGCTATTCTCCAACTCTGCAATGCCAACCGATCGGAGAATCTGACTGTTCTGCACTGTTTTATCACCTACATCAGACCATCTAATGGAATTTTGTGAAAAGTTACTCCTATCCTCTATCCTATTCTCAACATCATCACGAAATTTAGAATCGCTTCTTACTTATATAATTCTGTGATATCTGATACGTCAAAATCAAATCAACCTCATTTGCACACTTCACTGTTGTCTTGTGGGTTTAAATTGATTTGCTTACATTTCCATGTAATACTTACTCAAATTAGATCTTGGATCAAAGTCTACGCGTGCACTTTAATTTGGCCGATTCCGAGCCAAGCACTGTCCTTGAGCCAATCGTCTTCATTCCTACATCATGAGCTCTCAGGAATAATTGTCCCCCGGCAAGTCAAAAACATTTCAAGTGAACCGAGTTCAGTTGCTAAGGAACAAGACATTTCATTGAGTAATCATTAACAACTGAACTTTGTTCATTCGAACTGTTGGTGAACTTGTTCTGTACAACTCGTTATCAGAAATCTCGGAGTGATGAACAGGCTCAACTTCTTTTTATTACTTTCCTCCATCTCGGGTTTTGTACAAACTCTCACAGCGCGATCAGTCTATCTTCTAGTCTATGAACGAAAGTTTTGCTGATATGGCGGTCGCGTGTGTGCGCAGAAACCATCAGGCAGAGACGCAGCAACAGGGGGGAGGGTGGAGGCGGTCATCCCCCTCCTCGCTGGAACCCCCTCCGCCACCGCCCCTCACAGCTGTCTCGTGGACCTGGCCCGCGGCGGAGACAAAGCCCTGATGGTGGGTCAACGTTATTTATTATAAGTTACTGTTTTCTTTTTGATTTCGACCTATTAAATATTGACATATTGGTGTCATACACGTCACATCCCTATTATGTCTGACTGTCTAAGCAGAATTGAGTGATATTCCATTGGTGCTGTTTCATTATTGATTTATTTTTCGCTATATTTTTTTACTAAATTATCAAATATTGTATATGTACCAATGAAATGTCAGGATTGTAAGTGATCCCGTGAAAGTGCATATAACTACCTCCGTTTTCAAAAAATTACTCAAATAAGTTATCCAATAGCTAGCCACACACATAAAGGTTGATCCGCCAGTTTGAACCGCAACAGATAAGTCTGACGGTTTTTTGAGCAATGACGCACGAGCCGCGAACCGCGGCGGATGGCGGTCACGCGGATGTTAATTTTCATAGGAATATATGGTAAACAATGCACTAGCATTAGCGTAACCGCGCGGAAGTCAGTGCGTTTTCTACCATATATTACATATACAAATCCGTACCAGTCAAATCTGGCATTTGTCTACACACTAACGGACAGATAGACACGCAGATTCGATCCGTGCCGTTCCAATCTGTCAAATCAAGCTCTCTCAGTTTGCACCACAAGTGAAAACTGTCGGTGCACTACAAAATTTTCGCCAAAGCGTAATTCCAACCTTTAAGTTTGATACGCGGAGTTATCTTTGGGTTTTGCCCTCTTACACGCAGTTTTGTATTATTTATTGTTGTTTATTGTGTAACTACATTCATTCAATGTTTGCACTTGTCAAAATGTGGAAAAATCTAAATATGTGACGGGTTATCGGTTTAAGATTGATCCGCAGGGTTTTGTGGTGCGTTAGTGGTTGACAGGGGTTTCAACTTTGGCGTATAAAACTGTCAGATTTTTCTGTTGCGGTTAGTGGCGGATCAACCTTCATGTGTGTGATCGGCTATCATATACGACGTATACGGATTAAAACATTTTGAGACGGAACAAATAGTTAGTGGAATAAAGTAAATTCAGTAGCACACCCTCTCCAATTAACACTATTTATCGCCACCGTCGACTCAAAATGAAATTTTGTGAAGTAGCGCGAACACCGTGTATTGAAGTGATTGCTACACCTACCTCTATTCACTACATTGCTTCTCATCCCACTTCAAAGTCTGTTAAAAGTGTCGGAATCTGTATACGAAGACTAAACGTTTACGTTATTCAGGCTTTATTTTTCATGTTTGAACCCTGAATTATGATTTTTTCATTTGATTTGACAATAATTCATACCTTAATTTATTTTTAATTTTTTTCTTTTTCATTTCAGTTCGACTGACGTCACTGACAATACTCATATTACAAACGGAAAAGAAAGGGAATCAACTTTCTCATCTACAGAAGCAATTCTGTGAACATCGCCTACTTTATTATATTGTCACATTGGCCATAGTTTATAAGTCCCATATATCTACCATGTATATATTGTTATTTCAGATCAACAAATATATTAAACTCTGTTATAAATAAAAATCTGGAAATTATTTACTTTGTCTTAAAAATTTAACAGAGCACTGTCAGCTGACGCACGACATAGCGGTCATGGGGGACAAACAAAGCAATTGACATTTAATGAATTAATTATCACAATGATGCAAAGAACCTTTTCCTAGGAAATCATTTTTCACAGAAAATTGACCAGAAAGATTCTCGTAGCCTTATGGAAAATAGGTTCAATGGGTTTGTTTTTGCTCAGTTTGGATTGTTTGTCCCCCTATGACATATTACGTCACTGACAGTGGTCTATCGATTGAATAGCCTCAGTTCGTCGTACGTATTATAATATTTATGTATTATTCGATGAGGCAGAAGGTCTCACATGAAAACACCACTGCAGATGGCGCATGATTATCTATAAAACATTTACCAGTGTGTTGGATATTGTGATGAGAAATTTCAAAAATGAAGTAAACGTTCAACAAGGTATTAGTAGTGTTCATTTGAATATTCTCACCCCCACAATCTTGCTATAAAGAAATTTATTAAAAAGTTTCAAACACTTCATCTCCAAGTATCGGTATGTTGATGAACGTTTCATTTGGCATTTACCTTCAACCACCATATCCGTAACAAATACAATACCCAAATGAGACCTATTATCGAATTCATTGTCTTGTCCATATTTCCAAACCATTATATAGTGAGTTCAGAAACTAGACAATCATTCAAGCCATTTGAATGTAATTGTAATAGGTGTTCAAAATGGCCTCTATCGTAGTGTAAATATTTTCTCCACAACCTTCACAGAATTTGTCAATTCTGAAATCATATTTGATAACAGAATGGTAACATTCACGCTCTTGATATTGAATAAATATTCTAAAACACTTGCTGTTTTATACATTTTGCGTGTATCCCATTCAATCACTTGTATAAGAATGAATATTCTGACATTGTTGAAGCAATAATTACGTTAGCCTTGACTGGCATCATAGTGACAAGATGTGAAATGAAATGTCAATATAATTTTTCGTTTGCTTTCCATTTGAATATATGTGAAATTTGTGGTTGTAGAGAAAGCACAGTCTGTTACTCGTTTAGAATGAAAATTCGTTATGCTCGTGGTTAACTTCCCACTCGCATCGAATTTTTCATTCTAACCTTGTTACAGAATATACTATTATGACATTAAGATTTACATGATTCACCCTTCGTATGTGTCAGAGCTCCGGAGACAGTGCCCGACTGGTATAATCCAAACAAAAAAAATAATGATAAAATGAAATGCATGCATACAAGCCTGATGTAATCCTCCACGACCGTCATAGTACGAGGATTTTCGTCAGAGTTTTCGGCTCCTGCTGAAACGAACATCGTCCGACAAGACAGAAGAAAAAAAGACTGAAACAAATCTGAAATTTATCGCATGTCTCTGTAATAACGCCATCAAAGAATTTTAAACCAATTCCAAAATTCATTCATTCACATAACCCTAAAAAACAGAAAACAATAATAAAATTAAAAAAAAATGTTTTTATTACTCACTAAAAAGAATAAAACTTTTTTTAAATTATCCTAAAAATTCATACTTGGCAACTTTTGATGGCTATTAAAATACTTGTAAGATTGGAAACTAAAAACATAGGGCACATGCAACACATAATTATAAAGAGTGTGAGGGATACGATATCGGAAACTTTCCATCTGGGGTATAGACAGAAATATACGCGAGCAACAAGGAACGCAATGATATGATAATACCACATAAATAAGAGAGACGCACTACTGCGCGCCTCTCCTGTTGCCCCGCACGATGAATTAACAGCTCAGTTGATATGCCTTCCTCGAGCGAGTAGAGGCGATATTGTAATGCTCTCTCAACATTATAGCAAGATATTCTTCACGCTCTCATAAAACCACCATACCTCAGATGAAAACTTTCCGATACCCACATTTTTCGTTTCCAATCTTACAAGTATTTTAATAGCTACCAAGTATGAATTTTCAGGATAATTTAGCAAAAGTTAGGAATCTACGCTATATAAGGATCAGGGAAATAATTTATTCTTTTTGGTCCGTTATAAAAACATGGTATATTAATTTTTTTTTAATTAACCTCGTTTCGAATACATACAAGGACCCACAATTATATGCTAACTTAAGTAAAACAGTTATCAACATTCGCATCTAGTGATTATCTTGAATCATTGGTGTTATGTTTTGAACTTATGATATATCGAGAATTGGGGATGGAATATTTCCTATGAACATCTGTTAGAGCAATAACGCACGAGCCGCGAAACGCGGCGGATGGCGTTCACGCTGATGTTGATTTATATAGGAATATATGATAGACAATGCACTGGCATCCGCGTAATCGCGCGGATGAGCGGTCGCCGGCATCGGACGCGGCGAGCGCTGAGACCGCACAGACTCGCGGTTGTCGACATGTTCAGAGAGACAGCGCACGACAACGCAAGTTCGCGCGGTATATTATTATTATTTTTTCGACAGTTCGAGAGTATCTTAATTTCGACTTCGTAGTGTCTGGGAATAATAATGGTTTTTGTTACGAAAAAATATATTACGAAATTGAAAACCGCCCACCGTTCTAAAATATGAAAAGTAGTAGGAGTATAATGATCGCATATTGAAAAACAAAATGTGGGAAGATATCATCGATATCTTTGAAGGAAAAGAAATTACGAAAAATAAAATTCTCTTTAGAACAATATTCCATTACTATTTCTTTCTTGGAGCAGCAGCTGAACCCAATCTCTTCGTTTGCAATGACGTTTCTTTAGTTTTTTCGAAATAATAAATTTGTACAAGAGCCAAATGGCTGCACTTCCTACCGCGGACAATTTCATGACTGCTACTATAGCGACCATCTGCGACGGTATCCGCAGGAGCAATCCGCGCTTTCCCGTGGCACCGCTCACCGCCGTCCGCCGCGGTGCGCGGCTCGAGCGTTATTGCCCTTACCCATTGAAATAGTCACTGGTTCTAAAATGTTGGAGACATTTTAGCGAACTGTACCTTCTGATGACAGATTGGATTATGTTGCAGGAGTATGTTGAACTGCGTCAATGCGCTTGAGCAACATCTACCAGTGACAGAACAAGCGGGCTTAGTTGTAGCCGAAGAAAAGACGCAACAAGATTCATGTAAGGGTTGAATAAAATTCCAAGTAGAGCATTTTGGTCACTCGATGATCCGAAAAACGTTTCAGTTCTAGTGGGCAATAACAGATTTATTTTCTGGAAGTGATTGACAATGTTTCACTTTGTGTAAGGTTTTTCTAGACTTCCATGCATGTCTAGAAGACACAAAAAATGTAATCCTCTACAATTTTATTATTCACGACGCGAAGTTTCGGCTCAAACATACTTTTCATAAAAAAAATTTGCTTCGTTAGGGTAAGTGAAAATTGCCTGTGATTGGGTATATATGCTATTTACGTTACCTAGACCCCTCAGGCATACCAATTTTAATTAGTTTACCAAATTTTGAACTTGATGTCTCTCTGGAACACCTGAACAACGACAAACCATCCATAAACTTCACAATATAAAAGGACACCCAAGACAGGTTACCTCTTCTAGATATGAAAGTTCAAAAGACAGATTGTAAGTATCAACCGTCAGTGTACAGAAGGCCGATCCACATCGCACAATACCTGAACTTTCTCCAAACTACATCTACCACGTTCCTTGTGAATGCGTTCAAACTTATGTTGGGGAAACCGAGAGACCACTAAATATTAGAATCGCTGCACACAAGAAACATACTCAACGAGAAGAGACATTAAAATCAGGGATAGTAGATCATATCTGGACGACTCAACATAATATTGAATGGACTGAGGCCGGAGTTATCCATAAGGAACAGAGCTGGTATGGAAGAAAATGTTAGAGTAATAACATTGTGTCTAGTCAACCAAGCATAGATATTCCTAATGTGTGGAAACCCTTAATTAGTGAAATCATCTGAAATTGTGATTATTTAATTAATCAAAATTGATCCCTGAGGGGCCTAGGTTAGTAAATAACATATTTACCCAATCACATGCAATATACCCATACGCTGACGAATCAAATTAGGATGTCTCATTCATACACTGGATAACGGCTATAGAAGTTAATAGTCGAAACGTCGTTATAATAAAATGACAAAGAATGGAATTTCTTTGTTTCAGACAATGAAACTCCAGAAAAACCTTACACAACAGCTTTATTGGCGGAAAATTACTCAGAAAATGTATGCCTACAACTCTCCTTGGGGGGTGTTGTTGTTCCAACATTGAACAGTTCAGTTCAGCATTATCAAATATCTAAATCTTTTTTTGAGTATTACGTAAACTAGACCTTTTTCTAAAATAATGAAACTAACTGACATCTGAAAGTATCGATTGTGTCACAAGAACGTAATTGAAGCGTTTTTCAAGTAGTGTGCACCAGAAATCATAGTTATTTTGAAAAATGCATAGAAAGATATTGTTTCGGAATACTAAAATCCAATACAGTTTCTGAATCATACGGATTATTCCAAATGATTACGAATCTCCTTCTGATCTAATATCAAAGGGTTATATACCAACTGGAAAAATTGTACAACTTTCAAAAGAAAAATCGTGCGGAAAAGTTACTTTTCCGCACGGTCGTGGGAAAAATACATTTCATATTCTACATCTACAAGAATCATTCAAGAGTCTGTTTTTGAAGAAGGTTTTTATTACTTTTTTTGTGTTTGTTTGACTCATGTGACTTTATTGAAAGGAAACAATTGGTGCATTGAGTCATACTGAATTCCGAAACAACATCGTTTATGAGATTTTGCGTTGAATAAATCTTATTGCCTTGAAAAATTCGTTCTTGTTTGAAATATATGCATGACTATAATTCCCTAATAAATTTTTCTAATGACTTAACGAAGGGCTGAGTTTTCAGAAATCCTCCAAATTATCTAGTGTCCTTCAGCTCAGAGTATTATAAAATTTTCCATACAACTAAAATTTAGTGTATCCCCAAAGCAAATTCTGAAAGTGAAAATCAGCTTTAAATGTTCATAGTTTGTTCATGAAGGGTTATGTTGCGATTGTGTTCATATCACCATTGTTTAGTCAGGAATATCTATAATATCACCAAAAACAGAAAGGCTGGTGCAATATCATGAAATAATACCTAGTTCTTAATTTAAAATTGATTGCAACCAGTTATTATTGATACCCAATAACTATACATGATTCCGAAAAATGATAATAAATTTATTTCCTTAGGACGGATTCTGGTTGAAAACTCATTCCAAACTTTCTTACGTTGATTTCATCCATGGGGTGATAATAACAACTGGTTTGAATTTTTATCAAATACTAAAATGTGCATTTGAACATTTTCTATTTTTGAAACATTCAGGATATCCCCAAGTTCCGAAGATGAATTCCATAATTTTCATTCATTCGGTTAATATCTGAAAATTTGCATGAGAATAGATTATATTAGAGCACCCAGAATGAATAATTTTTTGGGTGCTTTCTGCCTTCTTGTTGGAGTGCATTGGTGTTAAAACGAAGTTCCTAGTGATTACGGCATTCTCGTATTTCAAATATTTCTCAACAAAAACTTTATATTACGAAAACGCGGAAAAAATTACCACTTGATTCCGTATAAAAAAGCAAAGAGACATATTTTTGTAGATGAACCAGATTTCAAAACCACCAAATCACACTCGTGAAAAATATAAGTGAGATCACGTAAATTACGAGGAACTTCGTCAGTTCAGCTAAAGTTGTGCATGCATCGAGTGGATATTCTGTTTGGAATATGCAAATTATTCATGTTGGAACTGATTTACATCAGCTCACAGAATTGTAGAGACCGGTTTCATTCAATGAAAATTCCTCAAAATATATTATTATTCTTTCAGTATGCCAAAAATTCTAAACTTTTTAATTCTAAACGTTTATTTCGAGATTCTGATATAATTTCATGACATTTTCCAAACCGGTTATTCTCTCGGCATGAATAACTGTGTTTTAATTGAATTTCTGGATTGTTAATAGATTATTTCGATTAGTTCCAAATCCTTTCGAGAGACGAATGTACAAAACAACATATAATCCCCGAAGACATTCAGCATACGCCACTGTACCAGGTATAACAAAATATATCACACCCCAGAACAGAGCACAATAGACAAAAACACAATGTATATAAAAAGTGCACAAACAATTGACTAATTAATCGAAATGAATCATGGATAAATTGTTTCAGACGAAGAATTCATTAGAAATGTTTCCACGCATTTTTTTAGACAGAAACATTTTGAGTCTGTATGAACGATGGCCAACTAGATATTCCGATCTAACGCCTTTGCGTATTTTTATTTCTTTTCTGGTCATTTATATGTCATACGATAGTTATAAGCAAACTCAGGCTATAGTTCATTACTTCATGTCAGAGTAACAATTAAAATATATTTTTTGTACAACTGACATTAAAAATGACGTTTTTAATTCATTGACACATGAACTAAAAACTGACGTTTTCACAAAATCACTTTTAACACTAGTGTTAAAAGTACTTTTAACACTAGTGTTAAAAGTAAAATGACAGATGAGATGATGGATACTCAGTAATATAGATCTTTCTAATAGAAACACTTCAATCAGATATTATAATCAGAACACCTACTCAAGAGGAATCGTTTATAAAAGTTCACACATGTATTTGGTCGTTTGCGCAATTGATAATACTAATTCCTTTTGAAGTTACAAACGAAGTAGTATTTAGTCCAACTGTAGAATGTCCTTCATCACTGACAAATAATGACATTCATAAATAAAGTGCGTTGGGGTTTATTATATTTGAAGTATCTGTCAGTCAGCCTTGTAATCCAAAGATCGTGTGTTCGAATCCTTATGGATCTTATTTTTTTTTTGTTTTTTTCTTACTAGCAGTAACTGTTGAACAAAAAATTTTGTATGATACATTTGTTAAAAGTGATTTTATTTTGCTCGTGGGGTTGCTCCACTCGCTAACGCTCGTTTCGCAATATTCCCCACTCACAAAATAAAATGCCACTTTTAACACTTGTATCATAAATAACTATTTTTCTACAAACGTCAAAAAATGACAAAGTTCGCGCATTGACAACAATATGCGAAGTGAACCTTTTTTTCCTTCGTTATCATGCCTTAATGAAGCAAAAATCCCATATATGTGAAAGTTCAAGACAGATGATAAGTGCCGAACATCAGTTTAAGGAAACCGACCCATACCGTACAATACTTGAACTTTGAACGAACCATTATGGTGCGATGAAGATAGAGGAATCAATTGCTCGTTCGCTAGTTAACCGTGTCTACAGCCTCTGCAATACCAATAAGAGTTTTACCATCGAATCAGACAATATCAAGAAAGATTTACGACAGACTGAGATTGGCGCGGTGCATCAACAGACTCTTCTGATACAATAACCCATATGTTCAGATCCGAAAAATGAAGAAGTATTTTCCCAAAATCAGTATTGTTATAACCAATTAAGTATCTGTTTTGTGGCCAAATAGCCGAATTTAATATGCAGCTAGGCTATCGTATGATTTTTAATTTGGATAAATTTGCCGAAATTAGTTGTTATATTTTAGATATCAGCGATCACGTAATAATCCATTTCCATTCTACTAGTTGTGCCCAAACATTTTCACATGGTTCATTTCGACGCATAACATACAATCCCAATAAATTAGCCCGCACTAGCATTTCACACCAAAGCACTATTCATTGGAAATTGACGAAGAAATTTATCCTCTGTATGTATCAGTTATGCATACCCTACGGTGAAGCGATTTCATAACATAGAGAAATGATATGTATTTATATGCATGAGCAATACAGCGATGAGTAATATATTTGACTTCGCTTCGCTGCGACCGCCCTACTCTACTGGAATCTTGATATTGCTATTCTGAACCTAATTGCTCATGTACACAGATACATAGGATTTCCCTATACGATTCACCGTACGGTATACCATTTCTACACGATAAAAAATCCGTGATCGGCAAGCGCTAATCAGATGGCAATTTGTAATTCACTTAACTGCAGGTCTCTCCTTCATTTAATATATTACAAAAAAAAAATAGATAGAGAATTTCATTTGATCTTTATGATGGATTAAAGTTTCATTCATACAGAATGTCTCAAAAAAGCTCAGCAGCTTCGAAGATTATTCTTTATTTGTTTAAATAGGACTCCCTGTATATATGATCGGTTAGGGATGATTATAGGGAATCCAACAATACCAATTTTGATGCTGTTATCTCCAAGACTATGGAGATATCGGCATTTATTTCATCCATAAGACCAATGAGTGGGAGAGAGAAACTTTTTCTGGCGGGTCAATAAATTCTCTAATACTCATTGGGCTTATGAATAAAATAATAGACGATATCTCCGTAGCCTTTGGAGATAACAGCATCAAACTTGGTATTGTTGGATTTCTTAGGATCCCGTAACCGATCATGAAAAGCAATACAGGGTGTCCTATTTAAAAAAATAAATTTCTTTTTGAGACACTTTTTATGAATGAAACTCCAACCAATGAAGATATCGAATTTGAAACTCTACAACTTATGTATTTAACATTTTTCTGTAATATGTGAAATAAATGAAATACGGTGGTGCGACGCACTTTTGGTCCTCACCGTATATTCCAGCAGTAAGGGGGAAACCACTTCAAAGATTGAAACCGGGCGATATTTTTACTGGAAAAGTTCACTAGGTTGATGGGTGACTTAGAGTCCACAGACACACAATTTCAATTCATCAACGTGCTGCTGAACCTCTCGTTAATAAATGGAAGATTTTGAGAAAGTTTAGTGGAAAAATTCGTTTGTAAAGAATTCTTTCTGCAGAAAGAACTTTCTAGGCTCTCGTCAACCTACCTATATTTCCTAAATAAATCCCTCACTCGATCAGTAACTTGTATTCTGAAACACATAATCATTAAGTGATAACGATGTTTAATAGACATCTACTGTTCATTATCTGATTTATCATTTATTCAAGCACGGGGAAGGTAAGTTGCATGATTGATGAATATTTTGTTTTCAAAATTTGGTTTATCCGTCAATCTGTTGCACCCATACGAGAAACCTTGAAAAGCCTTCGAAATACTTATGGGTGCTAGGGAGAGCATTACTTTTTAATGTGCGATCCCAGTTAAGATTGAAATATTCACCGAAATTGTAAAAATATTGTTACGATTCTATAATGTTAAATTGAGGGCCGGTACTTTATTATCAAAAATGGATGTTAACACTGACACGCCAATCTTGAACCATAATTGAGTTCAAATTTCGGACCATGGGTTGTCTTACATGGGCTAGAAACACAGATGCGCGAGCTAGAGCACCAGCACAAAATATTACAGATGTACTAGATGGGTAATCGAGTATTCAACTAAACCACTGCAGTCTGTGCCGCTGTTGAGTCTGGTGAACCTTGAGAAACTGATATTTCGAGGACCTTCAAATATAATCCTCAAATGATAAATAGGGGAGCAGTCGACGAAATCGATGTATCTCTCAGTGGAGCTTGTTCAACCGAATACATAGAAATCCCCATCATATGCAAGTTCGACCCATCATCGTGTCAATACAGAGTTCTACTTACATTATATGCTGGGTCTTTGTGCTGCCCTGATATTATGGCGAATATGTGAACCTCACACATTATTCCGCAGAATAAATCCTCACCACTCGCTGAATGGATGCACTGACAGAAATAATTAAAAGCCAGCATTAATTGGTGAATCTTCGTCACATTAGACTTTATTGGTTTTCGAATGCACTCTCCACAAACTTCAAAGTTTGTTGAGAGTACACATAAACATAATTCAAGAAAATTGGAGAGCAACCAGTACCCAACGAAGATCTTCATTACCGTGTATGCAATCTCTCCCAACTATTATCAGTGTCATCTCAAGGTCAAAAAAGAATCCTGAGGGGAAAATGTTATGAGGTTCCCCGAGGGCATCTCAAGATCATAGCCACACAATGGTACTCATGCATCAGACATATAGTTGAAAGTCACTTGAATTTCACTGATAAAGTGGGGGGTTGGCCCAGAATCGGCTCAAATCTCCTACTACTTCTCCGACAAACTGGTGAGCAAATTGAAAAAACTGAAGAATATTTTGTAAAGGGTTGGATACACAGTCACTAGTTGAAACGTAATTTGAAACTAACCATGAAATCCAAAGTTAGATGATTATCTACTCATTGACAGACAGCCAACAATTTTGTTGTTCTGACCAACACAAGGCTCACTCAAGTTTCTAGTGCGTTATGGGAAACGCAAACAGAATCTAATGTTTTTATTTGTTGCACATTTGCATTGAACCCCATAGAATCCTGTAAAACCTATACGTGTGCGGGCGTTTTGATGAAATACATTATGAAATCGTAGCGTTAGGATTTAGTCTATTCTTCTATTTTATCGTTAGGACCGACAATTCCAACAGAAAAATCTCTGCATTTTGCCGCTTCTGTGCTTCCCCTGATGACAATAAGTGTGACCCCCAACCACTGCCTCAAAGTTATATGATTAATCAAATATTTTTCTGTCCAATCTAGCTGGTTCAGAGCGCTCTTCCCGTGCCGGCGACACCACGTCGGGTAGCCGCCCTCCGCCCCCACTGCCGCCTCCGAGATTCCCAAACAGCGCCGTTTGACAATGGGATAGTCTCCACATCGCCACCACCTTCAGCCTGCCAATGACACCCCTTCTCGTCCTGGAAGACCATCTCGTCGAGATGATCGCGCAGCGCAGCAAAGCTTGCGCCAGCTATCTCCGACACAGCTTCAAGAAGCCGCCACACCGCCATTAGAGCCACTACCTGACTCAGAAGGAAAAGTACAAACGATTCGGTCGGTTGGATTCGCTGTCGGGACAGTGGAAGCGGGTGTGGCGTAGAGGAAAGTTTTCGAAAGCCCCCTGAAGCCTACATTTTGGCAGACCCTCGTAACATTTTTCCGAAACGTAAACAAAATTAGCGGCCTGGTTAGAGGCCTATTTGAGCGCAATTATCATATAACTATGATTAGTTGAAAATTGTTGAGAAATTCAGTTTCAATCTAACTAAGAATATAAGTCTCGAAAAATGTCATCTGTGCAACAGCCATGGAAATGTTTTCACCAGTTCGAAATTAAAACATGCACAAATGACGTATTTTTTTTCTGAATTCAAATCACAATTACGAAGGCATAGAAGGGCAACTATTAGTGAAAATTTTATTTTTGCTAATTTCGAGATAGTATTTCAGAAATAAGCTAATACCCAGAGATAAAGCCATATTTTCTAAGTCAGAATTCCGACTTAGTATCTCAGAAATCACCTGAGACTTAGTATCTCAGAATCACCTAAATCCGAGATGTTAAGAGAGAATTCTGACTCACTATCTCAGAATCAGCCAATTCCGAGAATCCAAGTTAGAATTCCAACTTAGTATCTCAGAAATTAGCTAGTATACAAAAATACCAAGCCAGACTTTCGACTCAGTATATCAGAATTAGCTAAATCCGATATGCTCAGTCAGAATTTCGACTTAATATCTTTGAATTAGCTAATTCCCAGATACTAAGTCAAAATTCCGACTTAGTTTCTCAGAAATTAGCTAATACCGAGGTACCAAGCCAGATTTTCGACTCAGTATCACAGAATCAGATAAATACGAGATGATCAGTTGAATTTTTGACTTACTATCTCAGAATTACGTAATTCCGAAATATGAAGTCAGAATTCTGTCTTGGTATCTCAGAATAAGCTAATTCTGAGAAAGTAAGTCATAATTCTGATGCAGCATCTCAAAATTAGCTAATTCTGAAATACTAATTCGGAATTCTGACTTGATATCTCGGAATTAGCTAATCATCTCGGATTTAGCAAATTCTAAGATACTTATTCGGAAATTTGGCTCGGTATCTCGGAACTAGCTAATTCTGAGATACTAGGTCGGAATTCTAACTTAATATCTCGGAAATTAACAAAAATATTTTTTAATAATAGTGGTCCTTCTACGCCTTTGTAACAAATAATAAGAATTGCACCGCACTTTAGAGACCATGAATATACAAATTGGTAATGTAGTGAACCATTTCACAGTTTGTTTTGAAGAAAGCTTACAGGGGGAAGTTGAAAAGTTCTCCTCCCACACCAGACGCATGAACGAATTGTGCGCCCTCACAATAAAGAGTCCCGAACTTCATAACCCATCTTCCAAGGTTTCAAAATGGCCTTAAAATGCTCAGTTTATTTCGGATTAAAATGAAATGAATGCCGTCAGTGCCGTCATAAATTTATTGCTGACTAACACGTAAGGTGGCCCGAAGTCGCTGCTTGCCTATTAAGAGGAGAAATGACAGGTTTTTATCCCTCTAGACGTAATACGAACACACATTCTTCACAACCGAACATGAACTTAATGAAAAGCCTATAACGACCTTCAATATATCATGGAATGGTACGGAACTGAGGGAAATTGAGAATTACGTCTAGTAGGGTTTGAACCAATTCAATAAATTGCCAATCGTGTTTTAGTCGAACTGTTCAGCCCAAAGACTCATAAAACAACAATTGGTGATAGGACGTTCTAGCTTTGATTTTTCCTAACTATCAGCATGCACCTACATTTTTGAAACTCTGTAGCAGTCTTTAGTATTGTTGTGTTTGACCTTTACGTAGACTGATTTATTTTGTTAATAGATTGGGGCAACATTTCTTTCAATGATAAAGGTATATTTTCGAAATCAAATGGCATTAATTATCAAAAGTGGGTAAAGTTAACGTCAAAATTAAGACCAACTGAATTCAAACTATTTTTCTGAAACATTGTTGCCTCAATCCTGCTGTTATTTAAAATCTACGAACAATTTCGAAATGTTGATCAAGATTCTCTAATTTTCACAAGCACCTATAACTATTTTTAGTTTTTGTCATAGAAAAATGGGTGTAGGTGTATTCGCGCATGTACATAGTAAAAAATATAAAAAATGACGTGCTACGGGCGTGTATTGATTTTGTAGAAGCACTTGCTCGCAACGCACTTTCGATCACTCCTGTAAAAAAAAGTGACAGGTCAGTTTTGGAAGGGTGGCTGTAAGAGATATTTGTATATCTGTTGCTCGTAAACTATCAAGGTGTGTTGCTTTTTAGTAAAAGAAAATATAGGTAATTCACAAAATACCTAATTTTTACATCCCAATATATACATACATCCAAAAAGATGAGAGGTTTTACACCATAATAAACTAAAAGTCCCATTTGAGTTTCAGTCAGTTACTGAATTGGTGTCTGATAGAAATAGTAAGTGGCCACTTCTAGCATCTCAAGAAGGTTTCAAGAATCACCACAACTACTGTTAATAGGTTCGTTTTCTAAATTTTCGGATTATGGGACGTAAAGTCACCCAAAAAAAAACATGTCAAGATACTTGTGATACTTGTACAATAATTATTCTATGAATATTGGTATAGATTCTACTGAAGCCAGGTCGCGCAGATCACCCAGTCAAATGTACGAAACACTGTTTAAAAATTGTAGACTTTTTTGCCTAAACTGACATCGAGGCTGTCCTTCGTCTTATCGGTTAAAGTATTTTCGAAGTTAATATCTACAACCTCGATAAGAAGTTCCGGGAAGAAAGAGCATATCTTGAGACAAGTTAAAACTCATTCTCGAGTCAAATATATGTAGGAGAACTCAATATGAATTCCAAATCGAAGTTTGAATCAACCTTCGGGAATGTCTCAAGGATCAGTTGTTGGGTCACTTGTTTTCATGATATATTTTATCACAACACGGCGAAGTGGCCATGGTGCTAGGGCGTTTACCTCTCATCCATACGTCACGGGGGTAAAGTGGTTCGAAATCCACTTTAACGTGAGTTGTTTTAAACATATATATGAGGTGTCTAAATTAGTCTTGAAGCTCAGCTCAATCGACATGGCTTGCTAGCTCCCGAACAGATCTCACTGAAACACAGTTTTTACTCGTTAGATGAACTTTTGTTCTTTCAAAATTGTGTCATTATCGTCAACCAACTGAGCCATGACTTAAAAGTCTTCGAGAGACGTATGCGAGCTAGGTGAGACGAGGCCCTTACCTTTTAACGTGTGATGCCATGTACAGAACCGGTGAGGGTACTAGCATTTGACCCCACGGATTTTTGATTAGGATGTTCTACCATCACGACTGTCACGACTGTCAAGTGATTTAACAAAATCGAATATTCTATAATCATCATCACCTTCATAACATATTTTACATAAAAATGTATTGTATATATGTGTACTTATACAATTTAATTTAATTTTTCATGATTTATTTTCTACAATTATGTATTTTATACTCGTTCCAAAATTCTTGACTTGTGCAATGAAATAAATTTTCAAAAACACCAATAATATTCTATTCTATTATATTCCACCACCCTTTCAAAACTGACCTGCACCACTCACAGTTCATGTTCGTCCCTATGACTCGGCTTATATTCTAAAAAATCCACTGCCAACCCGAAAATCATAAGGACAAACATGGCTGAAATTTTTATTTTTCAACATGAAAAATTAAATATTTTATGAAAATCGTACGCAGCACAAATTTAAGTATCAGTTATTCATCACATTATATAATGTTAAATGATAACATATAGCTGAATTTGTGATTTTTACGTTCAAAAACAATTTGAATATTTGTATAATAAGTGGGTGATTTTGATATTTTTCTATATTCATTTGACATTTTAGGTGACTGATGAAATCAGGTGCTCAATTTTAAAATAGTGCGGCCATCATTATTTATTGTTTGTATAATGTTTTATATATAGTAGGCAGTGCATTATATACAAGATCGCAATTGCACAGGGCGGTATCCGCTTAAGTGTATACTAAGAATGAGAGAGTTGAATCGCCCTGTATTTTCATTTTTCCGAATGTTCTAGTTCATGCACATAACATATTCTAAATTATCTTGTATATACTGACACACCTTCGATGTAGTTAATATAAAACGTGAATTTTCGATCATTTCGGCAGATCTGACGCTGGCTATGACGTTAGAGGAAAATGGAAGTTCCCTCCTCGAGAGACATCAAAATGGACTCCTTAAAAACTAGTGCTTGAACAAAAAAAAATCAAATGAACTATTATTAAAAATCGAAAAGTGTTTTCGGGCGGTAGTAAATTAAAGAATATTCCCTTGACTAAATCTGAGGAATAGAAAAGATTTGCAAAGTTATAGATGAAGAAAATTATAATTTTTCGATGCGGAAAATACAGAATTTCCCTCGTTCGGTCAGTTTGTAAATATAAATTTAAAGGATTCACTGCCATGATAGCTCATCAAATGAAAAGTGACATAAATTGATTGAAAATCGCTTCGCGATTTAAAAAACTTATTGTCTATTACGTTTCTAAGCTTTTACACGAAATTGATGTATTGAATGAAAATACACTGCCCAACAACCTAAGCATATTTAAAGGAGACGTAAAGCTCTTCAGTTCACGATGATAACTCACAAATTATAATTTGTGCTTTGAGTGTTTTTTCAAAAATATGTTTCATTTGTTTGCGTGAACCTATTCTTTGTGATATTAGTACGTAACTTTGCAAAATCTTTGAACCCGCGATTAATTCTAAAATGTATGGGTACAACTGTTTGTTTTTTATAAAGTATAATATTTAAAAATGATATGCTCAAAATATTTTGAGTGATGATGTCTCCACCATTGATTCTACCACATATTTTGTAATATTACATGTAAATAACACAATGCGTCTGTTGCTTAGTATTTTAACGTTATTTTTTAAATGAAATTCTACTCTACCATAATTATGGAAAGTCACTTTAATGAATACCATATTTTCGCGAGAAGGTATATCTACTGAATCAAATTTTGATTGGTTTCTATCAGTGTATAAGATCAGTATGGGTAACTCGCAAAAACGCATCTCAAACTTTGGTAGCAAAGCGATTTACATTCTCTCTATGTATACAATATTTTCCCTATAAAATTAATTTATTGATTTTGTTGTTTTTCAATAATCTGTATACAAGATTTGCACTATTATATGACGTCATGTAGAAAAGTTCTCTTTTTTCAAATGCAGGTAATTGTTTGAAATAACAAGGGTTGTTAAATTGATTGTTTATTGTATCGATAAGTTCTCTGAATTCAATATAGCGTAGTAGAGGATTGTGATATTAAATATGGTAATGTACAAAGTGAATTAACAGTGAAATGGTTGTTCTGATTATGAATCCAAACTCCCTAATTTTTAGGCGAAGTTCAGGTTGCTCCCGAAGGAGCTCCTGTTCTTCCACTTAACCCGATATTACTTGAAACGATCCCTTCTATGTATGGCATTCTGTTTATTTTTCATGTATCTATTCATTTTAAAATTTAGTAGTTCTACATCAAACATTACGGAACTGAAGGGGGTTTTTCTGTCAAAAGTGAATCACACTGGTTATACATATTCCATAATAGACCAGCTTAAAAAAAAAAAAAAAGAATTCCAATATGCTAAAATACTTCAGATAGATCTAGAAGAGTGCCATAGGATAAACTGGTTAAAGAAACACAAAATTTCCTGAATTACTCAAAAAATACAAGAAAAATCAACCAACTAAGAAGTATGTAATTTTCAAATTGAACAGTTTCACTACTACTTTCTTCAATTCGTGTGTTACCATTAGAAAATATAAAATGTTGAATTATTTTCAATAATAAGTAATCAATCTCAAATGAGCCAGAGTTTTCATTTTTGAACCTGCTTATAACAAATTGTCACTATAAGATTGCATCACCTGACATGAGTATGTTTTTATGAGCAAAAAAACCCAAAACAACGAAACACTTTGACAAAACTTAGCTCTTTTCATGGAAGATTCAATAGATATACCTTCGTTTTGTATAGTTTGAATCTAGCAAAATACCCATTCGTTACTGAGTTATGGCTATGGTATTGAAAATTAAAACCATCTAGTTTTAGTGATTCACATAGATCTGAGTAGATAGATATATACGTTGACGATACCTAAGTATAAAAAAATAATCAGTATATCGAAAACAATTGCAGGAGTATTTACTAAGTAGCGCCACACTGGAAATGTTTCTGTTAGTACTGGATTTCAAAAATTCAAACATCGACGTAAACACGAGAGGAAGTCGTGAAATAGCTATATATCTTTCGAATTTTTCAACTGTTTTCCAGAAACGATACTGAATAATAAAGTTAACAGAATCAATAAGGGCATAAAAAGCATTGGGATTATGATTTCACTCTATTCTTTTTACGATTTCAAAAAATCTGCACTTATTTCTATTTGTTGAAACTAACAAATTTGAAAGATATGGGTGTCACATTGTTTATTTTCATGAGATTCAAACTGTGTCAAAAGAATTCAAAAAATTCGGAAGTATATCATTATATAGTTATTCCTATGTCAGCCAGATAGCACAAGGATCACTTCAAAATTAACTTGCACACAAAGCGAAAAACGAATATTCAAGTTGTAAATCTATTAATAACAACACAGAAAAAAAAATTGTCTCGTATATGATTGTTTTCTAACATTTCTTATATTGAATTGATGGAGTTAAAAATGAATCAAATATTATTCTTTTGTAAGACACTCCAAATAATTGTTCATTACCAAAAAAATGTTGATCTTGACAAATCTTAAACTCAAAACACTGTAATTGTTGGAATTTTATTTTTTCCACCACACTAAATATATAATTGAAATTCACCGTAATTGATCAAAAACAATAAAAAAGTGTTAATATTTGACGTACAACTGAAGGTCACTAATGCGGGCTCACTCTGTTTTGAAAGTTCTACCTGGTGATTCAACCAGGTCTGTAAAGTTATGAATGGGTCTTAAAATGTATTATATTCAAGTAGTTTATAAAGTTCCACACAAACAAAATATTCACATAAACTTGAGGAAGATTCTGTGTTATCTGGCTTACACTTCCTTCGTATACCACCCCGCTTATGTTAACAAAATTTTGGCTTAAAATTCGCACCCTATAATCGAATATAAAGGTTTTCCTCACAGTAGACTATGCAGCGCCATCATACGCTATTTGCCCAGTATGTCCATACTTCTAGTCAATTAGAAATAGCGCGAAAGTTTGGAGCTGCATTTCATTCAAAAAAGAAAGTTGGAAATACGGTTGGCCTAAACAACAAACCCTAGTCCATTGGCCAATTTCGAAGTTTTTTGCTACTTTGGCTTATTACGACCAACCATACTTTTTCTCTGCAATTTTTCTAACTTTATCGGAATTAAACTGTACACATTTATAAATCGTTAAAGCTGTTCTTCAGAATGGTGGGTAATATTTGTGTCTCAACCCATTCTTTCACTTTAACCAATACAATAGGTGTATTTGTCTGCAACTGTTGAACAGAAAACGGCTACTGCCCATACGACCATTGATTTATATCTGATAGATTCTAGGCAAGAGAAAAATATCAAAGCTAAAATTGTTTCAATTTAAATGGTGGAAAACCTACGTACCTTCTTACCAGTTACCAGTTACTGGATTTTGCCAGTCATCAGAGAAGGCTAGTTCACGTGATTGAAGCGAACAATCTTTTCAGTTTTTATTGATGATTCCTAAGATAGTAACTGGTTCCAGAGATTCCGACTATATCGTATACTGCTTTCGAAGGCAAATATTTTCAAGAGAAAAAACTGTTGACATTTCTTGGCGGAAGATCTTTAAATTAATAACGAAAAATATATTAATGTAAATATTTGGTTTCAGTCGAGTGCTATTCAAAACCTAGATATGGCGTTGGATATATATACGTCAATGTCTTATCTTAGGAATTCGCAACAGAAACTAAACAGAGTTTTCGATCCAACTGAATAAAGTGACCTTCGCCTAATGAAACAGTTACATAGGTGTTTTCCTATTCAAATCAAAATATAATTTCTGCTGTGATAATTGAAGAAAATTACAAAGTAGTTCTTGTAGATACCTTTGCCAATAATCTTAGATGTATAATTCAATGATCGTATGGGGCAGTAATTTTTTCCTGTTGGAGCCTGTCGTGGTTGGCCAATTTCGTGTTGGCTCATGGACTACTAGTACTAGCAGAGCTGTGTTCCGATACTATGGAGCAAAATGATTATTCTAAATGTAAATATTGTTACATATTAATAAATAAAGTAATCATATTACCATTACATGAGATATTGGGTGAAATGTTGACGTTTTGTTTTTGTTTCGACGGCGTTTATGGAACAAATGAGTAAATGCGCACATGATATTTTCTAGATGTAGAAGATACCTACACCTTCAATCGAGATGTAGATATTTTTAAAATTATTCTGAGTATTCAAAATTTCGCCAGAGTACGGATTACGTTCCTCTCTGAAAACGTTTTTGGTATATTTGTGTAAATCGATTCGATGAGTTTATGTTTTTCGGTAAACTTGGAATTTGTATCCACGGACGAATGGTTGATGGGAAAATGATGCCTGAGAGACGAATTTTAGATTTAGAATTATGTTATAAAATATGGAAATTACGAAATATGTAAAGTTTCCTGAACGCAATAAGATTCTATCTCTATAAGACTTCTTTAGTTTTCTTCATTCCTACCAAATTCCCAGAACAAAGATAGGTGGATATAGGCACTTTTATTTTATGAGAAAAGGGTAATATAATTATAAACAATCCGGAGTTGACGATGACAAAACCTCTAGTGTAAAGGGGTATACTTAAATCAAGAATGCTTATAATTCATAAATGTCATTATTGATTTGTTGTATTATATCTGCATTGTAATCCTTGTCAATACACTCAAGATTTGATAACGCCGTGCTAGAAAGGTCGGTGCGAAGGTAACAACGCCAAGATCTTAGTTTCATCATATGAAATGCCAAATGAGCCTCCTTGTCCAGACTAAGTGATTTCTACGGTGTTTGCTACCGATAAAGCGATTTGGGAGCGCAACAGAATTTTAATTTTGATATACCGGCTGATGATAGAGGCAAGTGATAAAGGCTCTAAAGTATTTTATTACAAAATCCGAACGAAGAGTTGCAGTTATCTCGAATATATTCAGTTACCCAGATTGAAGTTGGCTATAAAATCAAATGTATTTTCCTAAATTTAGAACGGCAATTGTGTATAACAACATAGGAAAGAAAGTATAGTCTTCTACTTGCGTATAATGAGTATAATGAGTATTATATATAATACTCATTATAATAATAATATAATAATGAGTATTATACGCTCGTTGAAGAATATACTATTATTTCGATGGAAATAAAAAACTTGGAACGGCAGTTGGGTATAGAAACAAATAGTCCCAAAATATTGAAGTGTCCATCTACGAGACATGAAAAAAGTAGTTGGAATTGTGATTATTGAAAACAAACGAATGAAAAATGAAAAAAAGAAACTATTAGGAGTGAAACGAGTTTCTTTCAGGAATTTCCATTGGAGCAATTCCTTTGCGCACTTAGTACTTTTCCAATCAGACTGTCATCGTTGATCGGGCTCCACTTATATTTTCGGCCTTTGTGGTTAACAGCACGGCTGTGCAATGGCACAACTACTGTAGCCCCGGTACATCAAGGCCAAATGCATCCAACGAGGGATACGTGCTGCAGCCCCTATCACCGATGTGGACAGTATAACGATTGGGACAGAACTTGTTGCACCAAGGAAATACCTCCAGTGATTTTCAATAGGCTACTTCGTTTCAGCTCAAACAGTTACTTATTTTCGCCCTTTATCACTTTTCTATCGACATTACCTAAACTAATCTTCACTCTGGACCCTTCCTTCCCGAATGAAGAGTTCCAGTTATCCGAAAATTTGGAATTTATTCAGGAACCCAGGTGGAGGTTGGCTATAAAATAAAATGTATTCTCCTTATTTCTATGAAAATGGAAAGCTAAGAACGGCAAAAAGGTATAACAACAGAGAGGCCCAAAATATTGAAGTGTTAATCTACGAAACAGGAAAAAAGTTCTTGGAATGGTGATTGTTGAAACCAAACGCATCAAAACTGGAAAAAAGAAACTGTTAGGATTGAAACGAGTTTCCTGAAAAAAAATCTATAGGAGCAACTCCTTTGTGCACTTAGTTCTCTTCCAATCAGACTGTCATCGTTGATCGGGCTCCACTTATATTTTCGGCCTTTGTGGTTAACAGCACGGCTGTGCAATGGCACAACTACTGTAGCCCCGGTACATCAAGGCCAAATGCATCCAACGAGGGATACGTGCTGCAGCCCCTATCACCGATGTGGACAGTATAACGATTGGGACAGAACTTGTTGCACCAAGGAAATACCTCCAGTGATTTTCAATAGGCTACTTCGTTTCAGCTCAAACAGTTACTTATTTTCGCCCTTTATCACTTTTCTATCGACATTACCTAAACTAATCTTCACTCTGGACCCTTCCTTCCCGAATGAAGAGTTCCAGTTATCCGAAAATTTGGAATTTATTCAGGAACCCAGGTGGAGGTTGGCTATAAAATAAAATGTATTCTCCTTATTTCTATGAAAATGGAAAGCTAAGAACGGCAAAAAGGTATAACAACAGAGAGGCCCAAAATATTGAAGTGTTAATCTACGAAACAGGAAAAAAGTTCTTGGAATGGTGATTGTTGAAACCAAACGCATCAAAACTGGAAAAAAGAAACTGTTAGGATTGAAACGAGTTTCCTGAAAAAAAATCTATAGGAGCAACTCCTTTGTGCACTTAGTTCTCTTCCAATCAGACTGTCATCGTTGATCGGGCTCCACTTATATTTTCGGCCTTTGTGGTTAACCGCACGGCTGTGCAATGGCACAACTACTGTAGCCCCGGTACATCAAGGCCAAATGCATCCAACGAGGGATACGTGCTGTAGCCCCTATCACCGATGTGGACAATATAACGATTGAGACAGAACTTGTTGCACCAAGGAAATACCTCCAGTGATTTTCAATAGGCTACTTCGTTTCAGCTCAAACAGTTACTTATTTTCGCCTTTTATCACTTTTCTATCGACATTACCTAAACTGATCTTCCCTCTGGACCCTTCCTTCCCGAATGAAGAGTTCCAGTTATCTCGCACCGAAAATTTGAAATATATTCAGGAACCCAGGTGGAGGTTGGCTATAAAATAAAATGTATTCTCCTTATTTCTATGGAAACGAAAAGCTAAGAACGGTAAAAAGGTATAACAACAGAGAGGTCCAAAATATTGAAGTGTTAATCTACGAGACATGAAAAAAGTTGTTGGAATGGTGATTGATGAAACCAAACGCATCAAAACTGGAAAAAAGAAACTGTTAGGATTGAAACGAGTTTCCTGAAAAAAAATCTATAGGAGCAACTCCTTTGTGCACTTAGTTCTCTTCCAATCAGACTGTCATCGTTGATCGGGCTCCACTTATATTTTCGGCCTTTGTGGTTAACAGCACGGCTGTGCAATGGCACAACTACTGTAGCCCCGGTACATCAAGGCCAAATGCATCCAACGAGGGATACGTGCTGCAGCCCCTATCACTGATGTGGACAGTATAACGATTAGAGCAGAACTTGTTGCACCAAAGAAATACTTTTTCCCTAGTCCCTAGTCCCCCTATTGTACCTTTCCCTTGTCCCCAGGGTTGCCTTTTGTAGTACATTTCATCCACATTTAGTACATCAGTACAATTCAGGTGAATCTAGTACAAAAATGAAATTACATGAATCTTATGATTTTATGATGTGTTCTCCCCTTTAGTAGTGACTCAACCGAAACCGAAGAAGCAGAAGTTCTCTTAAAAACCATTATTTTAAGGCGGAACAGAAAATATTCAATTCAATTTATTCCCAAGAAACATACAGTTTATAAGAAGGAAAATTAGCATATCCAAGTCTACTGTTGAAAATGATATTTGTTAATGCGCAAGCGCACCAAGGATATTCGACCTCGACGCCCTTGGGCGATTTAAGGTGGCCTTCCATACCAGCTTTCAGCTTAAACTTCTTTCGGAAAAAGTGCTGCTAGTTCTAGGTTCTATATGACCATTTCCACGCTACGCTTTACGTCAACTGTCAAATAATTTTTCTCCATTGTCAATTAATTTAATCGTCAGTTCTTGGCAAAAACACCGAAGAATAGTTCGATAACACTTCCTAATTTATTTGGTTTGAGTTTTATGACTTATATGTCTATAAAAAGAGATGGCAACATATTCATAAACAAAGATAGTCAACGGCATGACGCTAAAAGTAAAACTTGAACCAACAAACAGCGGCATGACCTTGAAGAAGCGGCGGATACGTTTGAAGTACTCTGATTGGCTAGAGAGACGAAGCCAGCGGCAAAAACCTGGTGTAGAATGCCGGCTTTAGTAGAATTTTGAATGACAATCTAATACGAAAAAAAAAAAAAAATCTGGAGTGGCAACCCTGCTGTCAGTGCTGTCCGCTACGCTGTCTCTGCTCCCTGTTTGTCCCTAAAAAGATGTGCTTAGACGAGAATTGAGAAGTCGGTTTACTATTGAATATTTATTGAATGAAAGTAGATTCCAAATGATTACCATTGTTTTAAAAGGTGGACTGTTTTTGACTTTTTGAGATCAATTGAGCTATTTTTTATTCCATCAACATTACAGAAAGTGAGCGTATTTTCCATGATTAATTAATTATTGAAAATCATCATGGAAAGGGATATAGAACAGCTGAATACAGCTCTCAATTCCATTAAGGTCTTGAGATCCAATGTACGGAGCGTTTTCGAATCCGTTAGCAATGGTTTAAGAGCAGACCATGGAGAAGATGGTAAATTCACCCTCGAACTTCAAGAGCTCTTAACGACAGTGAACAACAATTTGAGGTGAGAACAAACAGAATCGGTATAGAAATTCATCTTTCACGTTGTTTTTATTACAGAGATGTAGAAAATTCTGTTTCTAACCTCACCCCACCTCCAGGAGCTTTCAGTTTAGGAAATACAACATACCTAAGCCAAGAAACCACTCAAGAAAGACAGGCTCTCTACGGACAATTGGTCAATAGTTACAAATGGACAGATAAGGTATTATAAAGTCTTCGGCTTAAGCAGAATTTATTCAACCTAGCGTTCTAGATACGAGAATACAGCGCAGTAGCTGGAAATATTCTAGCTGCTAACACCTTCAACAAAACCTATAAGACATTGAGTACTACAAAACGAAGAAAGACACAAACTAGCAGTCACAATGTCCCGCCAGAGTAAGGAAAGAAGCAACTTGTTGAATATTATTAATGATTATTGATGTTATAGGATAATTGAAAATTTGATAACTAGTATAGATCGACTCTTTCCCGATGTCACATTTACAACAAGCAGACCATTGGTACCAAATCCACTCATACAGGTAAAGAATTTAATCACTTATAATTACACAAGAGCTTTTTTTTGTCGAAGTAAACTTGACATGTAGTAATGAGAATTTTGTTGCCTGACAATTCAACGAAAAAAACTGCAGGACTCGTAATTTTTTCTGGCAGTTTTTTGAGTTGAATTGTCCTAATGGCAACAAAATTCGAATTATAAATGTCAAGTTTAGTTTGACAAAAAAAAGCTAGAGTGTAATTCGGTAAGACAATTTAATGAATATGTGACATAATGTCATCAAAAATATGTTTACAATGCTGGTTGTCATGCTTTCAAAAGTTAGGTTTCGTTTTGTCACTGGAAAAGTTAGGGCAAACTTTTTTCGCTTTAATAATGACAAAACACCGCGATATATGGCATTTTTAGTGCAAGAATTAAATTATCATCATTAAAGGCAAATTTATCAGATTCATAATACATAGGTAATTTTATTATTTCATGCATAACTTTAAAGTTCCCAACTTTTGATTTTATGCACTAATAAAGTGGATAAAGATAAGTGTATCAGGTCCACTTTGAAATTGAAAAAAAAAATGGTATTACTGGTAGTTTGAACTCCTGAACACGAATCTGAAAAAAATATGTGCCGCTATGAAGTACCTACTTTTTGAGTTATGCCTTCTGACATTTGAAATTTAGTGACAAGGTTATGTAAGAAGGTTGAATTTATGTAAAACTGTTGTTTTTGGTGCTTGTATTTGTAAAATATCACTTGATTAATGATTAGCATCTGAAAAAAAGAGAGACAAAAAGAAGGAGACGTTTTGTGCGATTTTTGACTGAAAATATCATGTTTTAAAATGGTCGATTTTCAAAATTTAAAAGGGCATAACTCGAAATTTGTTTAGATTCGTATTTAGGAGATCAAACTACATAAGTAACACTGCTTTTTTTTTATTTTGAAGTTAAGCCTGCTAAACTAATTTCTACCACAAAGCGAAAAAATAAATTATGCACATGCATGACTCAAAATTTCAATATGTCGCTGTATGTCGTTCTATTTTGAAAATGAGGGTGCGAGAGTTGTTCGAAGAAAATTTTCTTATTGTTGAGAAATTATAAAATGTCACTTGTCAAACTTATTAATTAAATAAGTAGTAAACCTCATTTTCTAATCTCTTATGTATCAATCAATTTCAAATATTTATGAATTGTACATTAGTGACTAAATTATACTAAATGTATCAGCTGAAATTAGATGGTTCTAAAATATTAAAACAATTAGTGAAAATGCTTAATTTTATAATAGGTGTCTTTAGGAAGAGTTATGAAAGGCATAATAGCATTCAAAGGACTCATGGTTGAGTGGGTAGTCATAAAAGCTCATGCTGAATCAAATGATTTATGGACCGAATCTCGATATAAGGTGTTCAGGAAAGTCACCGAGAACAGCCATGCTGCCATGTGTCACTTCCATTCCCCAACAATGCCTGAACTAGCAGTTAGATCTTTTATGGTAAAAAAATTTTGATCTTGTAGCAATAATTTCACAAACATTTATCAGTTTGAAAGCAACCACGAGAGTGGACATGGATTTGTCTAGGCAAAACAGTGTCTACTTGAACACATCTGTTTTCTAAAATTCATGTACAATTCATTATACAGTGCGGCTTTTAATAGTCCCCCTCCCCTGTTAACTTTTGAACAGTTTGACTTGGAAACATTAAAAAAAAACTTCGAGGGTTCAAGTGTCACAGAGTTGAATTCCGTTCTCTTTACAACCATCTAAATTGTTTTTAATTTCGTTAATATTTTTTTTGCAATTCAAATTGGAAATATCAAATATAAATGCAGATCTGAATACTACTCATACCTCGATAAATTTGAACGGTTTGATGTAGAACAATGAAACCAAAAATTTATTTAAGGGTATTACCGATACTACTTTTTGAGAGAAGAAACATTGCAATTATTCGACAGATGGCGCTGGGGGCACATCTACTTTGAAATTTCGAAAGGCATAAAAATCAAAATCGAGAAAAAAATGATCAACAAAATGCAAAAATATTCAGATGGTTGTGAGGAGAATTAGATTATTTTTTCAACATTGTGATACTTGACTCCTCATGCCATTTAAAATTTTTGAGTTGATGTTGCCCTCCCCCCCCCGCGCAACTTTTACAGCAATCACCATATTTTTTATTTCAAAAAGTAGTATTCACGACAAAACTGTGACTGAAACTTGAGGATGCTTTCACTCTGATCATATTCTAACACTAAAAATGTGATACACTTAATTTTTCAGGTCGTTACTATCACAAACATCAATATTCGATAATACATAAGATGTCCAGGGTATTTAGGCATCTTAATAATGCAGTGAGATTGTAAATACCAACCCCCTCCCCAGCTATACTAAATTTTCTACCAGACGATATAATATAGTCAGGAAAAAATTTGATGTACCCTGACCTCATTTTCAAATCGGAAGGAAGCATTCAAAACCTGAAAGGAATTCAAATTCTCTTCATAAATGTAGCTGGTTTAGAAAATTGTATCAATTAATTTGCATATTTATCAAGTAACAAATTTGATATTATGAAAATCATATTTTTATTTATCGTAACATTAATATGGTTTTGATAACGTCAAAGATTTTGCAATTTGCAAGTATGCTATTTTTTGAAAAAAATGCAGTATTTTATTCAATTACTTATGGTGGTACTTCTGAGACTTCCGAGAGGGATAAGTGTCCTTTGGTATTTTTTTCTGTCTTTAAATGCTAAACAAGTTTATAATCCTCAGCAATCATCCTCGAAAATTGCTATTATGTTACTTCTCCTCACACAGTAAAAAAAATATTTGTGGAAGCCCAATTTCCACCCTTTCTATTGCCGGTTCGTTCTCCAGATTTGACGCCGTCGCAGTTCTCTTTGAGGGGATTTTTTAGTCATAGATTTACGGTACACAACCCCAGGCAATGTAGGAACTAAGAAAATGAACATTATATGCATTTAGAGTTGATCCATTTGATGATCTAAAATATGTATTTTCTAATTGACCATTTCACTGGCAAATGGTACAAGGAAATTGTTTAACATTAATTAAGATAAACAATCTATGTGTTATTGGACTGAATTGATTTTAATTGAATTGAATTTCATTTGGATGTCAGTTGTCTAGTCTATCATATTGGCATTCAAATCAGCAAATAATGAAGATGGTGTTTTTTTCAGCATTGGTTCCATAGTTACAATACTCTTTTCAGTGCACCCTGTAAGAGATGTGGAAATCATTTGCACACCAATTTACCTCCGACCTGGAGAGATTTGAGGACTTTGGAGCCGTACCATGAAGAATGCAAATAGGATTATAACATAGTTAAATTTGATTTTCAAATTTTAAAATGTTTGTTTTAGGTGTCTTTTAATTATTGTAATTAAATTTTTTCATTAAATATAGTTTTCTACAACCACGCATCAATATCAGTTAAAAATATATTAGAAAAAAAAACAGAGGATAAGGATACACAGTTTCTCATTAGGATATACAGGGTGTAATCTACCCTATTGCACTCCCGTGAAGGACGGGTTTATAATCCCATTTTATAACCAATGACACTAGTGAGTCACTAGTGAGTTATGGGTGTTATTTGATAGTTTACTTTTCTAAAATGACATTAATAATAACAATCATAACTGTCATGTGTTGGATAAAATTATAAATATTATCGATACAGTTCCGGGATTTTTTTTAGGAAGGTCTTCAAGGATCTATTTTGAAATTTTGGAGAAATGTTTGCAAAATACCAAAACATTACTTTGTTACTTTTAATTGTTTATAACTTTTGTTAATTTTGCCGTTCCCAATTTTTCCAATTCATCATTTTTCTAGATGCCATTGCGAATAAAAATCATTATTTTCGTTAGCGTTTTGACAAAATGACATCTATGAACCAGACTCTTGGTACACTATTGCAGGATAAAATACAAATAGCATCGGGAAAACGAGGCCAATAGCATTCATTACACACAAATTAAATTACTTTTACTACTCAAATGTATTTATTGTGTTCCGCCAATCTGCACTTGGCCGCAAATTTAGGACCATCAATTAAAGTGGGTACTCGACCAAAATACTTTCACCCTATCGCAAGCAACGAAATTTCTCTGCGTGAGTGCGAACGGTGCCGTACCGCCCCATACCACGAAAATGTCTAAATGCCATTCAACGTAACTTGTTTCACGTCGGCTGTAGGCGCCTAGCTGGGTTACAGTTATACAATATTATTTACTTTCACCGACTCAAATATTGAATAATGCTCCTAACAAAATTTGGCAAGAGTTGATTTGAAGAAAATAATCTAGACCTTTTAAACCTCCGTAAAAAAAATGTTACGACAGTGTTTACGCAATATTCACAATGCGTAAAGTGATACTTTTTAGCACAAGTGCCTATAAACATCCACTGTGTAAATGAATTTTTTTCATAGAGTTCTTACATTTATTCATTCTTGTAAAATACAATAGTTTATTAATATGTACCAATTGCCGCATTCGCATGGGACCTCACAGATGTAGTTCTTAATGGTGAGCGTGAGATATTCCTTTTTTGTTTTCGTGAAACCGGATTTGAAGGAGCTTTTAATGTTGTATTTGTTCCCAGTCCTTCTAACCTTTTCGGAGATTCCCTTTGATGTACGTCAGGTGGACTACAAGCCGTGGTTGTTCTTCCTCGGTTGTTTGGAGCTTGCCTTCACACATCGACAATTCCACTCATGCTAAAATACGCGTTTTTGACTGTAGGAAATTTTTATATTGATAATTGAAAACATGTTTTCGATTTGGTAGTTCGGCTCTTGATTGGCTATTGGATACCTATGTGGCATTTTTTCGATTTTATAGTTTGCTTCGTCATTGGTTGTCTTATAAAACAAACTTACGCCACCAGCAAGCTGCTATAATGGTACAACACCGAACTTTGACCCAAACCATGATGACCACTAACTATTAATTCATATCAATTTCACAATTTTCGACAAATTTTGCATACACGTAAACCAAAACTATTTAAACTAAAGACAACCTACATCTAGAAGAGAGTTAGTAAACAAGCAACGAAAGACGCGCTCTGGTGCAAACTGAATAGATAGCATCATTCAAATATCATATTTGAATGATGCTATGCAGTAATGGGTCAATCCACAGTCAGCCAGTTTCGTAGAAAATATCAAAATAGTTTAGCAGGTCACCCCAGACACAACACACATACATGTCCAATTCATGTCGGAATATCCTTGGATACATTTTGGATATCCATAGGATATAGGTTTAAATACTACAGATTTTTATCTGATGGTCCGAGAAAGTGCTAGGAATCGCACGTTAAAAGGTAAGACCACGTTAATCCTTGGCTCGCACAAGTTTAGACTTTTTAGGGCTGCCGTTCGTAAGGGGACGACAGAGCTGGTTAACGGAAAAAAAATTTCAGCAACAATAATTTTTTAACAAATGTTGGCGACGACTGGGGAATCTTGAAGATTCCGCATGCCTTTTAGTGCATTTATTTTGACAAGGACATAATTAAAATATATTATTATATTTTATTTATTAACTTTCTTGTATTATGAAGTCGAACTGGAAATTGTTACACATTATCTGTTCAACAATCACACGAAATTTTAATAATTTCTTCTGATGCTCTGTTGTTTTCTTTAATTGATACCAAAACACTAAAACGCTACTTGCTTCACCAAAGATAGTGGGCACGAAAGCATTGCATTGTTAAAAAGTGTGGTGTAACACTTTCCGTTGTGACCCACTAACTAAAGTTACCTCAGACCTCAGACAAATACTACAGGTAAATTAAGCAAATTATGGGAACTATTATAACGTTTCAAGTGTTTTTTTTTTTTTGTAAAATTGCGTGGTTTACTAAAATCTTATGATGACCTTCAATAGGAATTAACAAACTGATTATATCTTGGAATCACAACAAAAATTGTGAAATTTTGAAACCCGCATGAAAGTAGATTGTGTTCCTTCTGTAATTTTTGAAGAAGCTCAAAAAGAAACTATACAATTATTGCCTGCGAAATCCAGAGAACATTTATGAAAAGCGTTTGTCGAATTTAACGAATGGAGAGAAAAAAGGGCAGGTATTGATGTAATGAAGATTTCTCATGCTATCGTATTTCTTGAATTTGGATAAGAAATATGAAATTTCATCCATGTGACTTTTCATAATTTCACTAGTGGATAATAGGCCACTTTATATGCTTGTGGACAAAACTCGTATTATAATGTGATTGTGGATAACAGCTGTTTAAGATACAAGTGTGAAAAGCAGGTTAAAACACGAGTCAGAATACACTTGTGAAAAGTGTATCATACAAGATTTTGTGGCACAAAAATGTAATTAAAAAAATTCTGACGAAATTTCAACATAATTGGTATATATCCTTCGAATTTAAGATCAACCTTATATTAGAATACAAACAAATATTGATATTTCGTGGTAGGTACTTTATTCAAATCTCATAAAAGAAACGAGATATAGAAACTTTTGATGATCAAAATAATAATTACCGAAAAAATAGATGAATATTCCGAGGCATATGAAGAAGGAGAGGAGTTGACAATGGATAGCCTTTTTTCAGAAAAGCTCTATGCACTATATAAAAGAGCTAATTGTTTTGATTATTAACTATTTTGTTCCATTCGATTATTTTTCGCGCTATTTTATTTTTCGCCCTGGTAATTTACTTTTCAAACTGTTGTTTTATAGTGAAAAATAGTGTACTTTAGTGGTCAGTAAAAATTGTATGATAGACGTGTAAATAAAGGTAGCTGTTCGAAACACTGGATTTAATTGTTCAATTCAAAACTCTTTTTCTCCACAATATAGTTGATGAATGTCAGTTACCGCCAATGGGCTTAGGACGATAGTTTCTGCCATTTTTTACTGGTATTTCTTTGAGAATTCTATGTTATATATTATCGATATTTCAGTTGTCTAATAAATATATTCGAACAAAAAAAACTGTTTCCAAGTGAGTTTGGTAGTCGTAATGGGTTAACAAATTTCTAACAATTGTCACTTATGGTAATTCCATTTCCATTTTTTACATATATTCACTAGAGTAAAAGACGATCGACAGTCGTATCACCTGAGTTCCCTCTTGTGCGTTGAATACTTTCTCATTTCTACGTGAATAACGAACAGTATCTCTCACATTTTTGCGTTGATATTGAGCAAGGTGTTATGTAATTGGTAATAGATTTTCAGCGGTCTAGCAAGTGAGTCATTTCAGATTCTTAAGTGGGTCAACGTACGTGAATAATCTTGTTTCTGGTTAATGATAGTACCTACAGCTTCAGGCAGGCGAGTTTGTTTACGACAATGAAAAACTGATCTTATAACATAAGGCAAATAATAATTTACTATTTTATATATGTCATCGACACCCCTGTGTGTGATGATTATCTATCTCGAAGGTGAAGGATTTCAGATGAGAATTAGATGAGGGTGTTCCTCAAGGTTTAATTCTAGACAGTTTCCACTTTTTCGAAAACTGTTTATAATATTTCAATGGTAGGACCACACATCTTTGGACTGGAAATAAAATAGGATCTTATGGAAAGTTGATTAGTGCATTGATATTAGAATTTGTAGGGCGCTAGACCGATATCTCTTACTGAAAACATTAACATATAATAAACCGAGGATGACAGCCCTTTGCATTCGTCTAACTATGATTTCTGCTGGCTTGCGACATGCAGGTATGATTTTTATGTACTAAAGTAGCAAATACAGCACACCGTCAAGGGACCCTTATATCAGAACAACCATTTTTACAGAATGATCTGGGTAGAGCCTGCTGAATTCGAGGAGTTACTCTCGATATTTCGTCCATTTTTCCACATTTTTTTTAGACAATGCTCGTTTCGCCAGTAGACGAAAACTCTATGACGACAACCGTCTTATATTTGAGGAGGACCATATCGGGCTCATTGACTTGTATTTACCCAAGGATGGGGAACGAGTAGCTTTAATAAATTTGGCAATTCTTGTTCTATACAATGACTCAATATCCCCTAGAAAGTGAGACAACACCGGTGTCTCGTCTATACCGTACGAGTGGGTGCCCCGTTATGTCTGTGGATATAGGCTGAGACCGCATATGCTGGACATGCTCACAGCAAGTGAATTATTATGAATCCTTCGGTCTCCGACACCAGCCCACATGCCCTTAGATTAGATTAGTTTGGAGATTCCGTGCCATAAGCATCAAACACCGCGACCTTTTCAGATCTATTGTGTTCGCCCTCGAAATCGATTAGAGTTCTTTCTAGCCCTGTCTTCGTCACGAGACTCCATAGGCCAGTTTCCAAAACTCCCATGTATCCGGCAGCTTTTGGTTTTTCTTCTCTCAGTGTTAGACACACTTTTAAAACAACAAAGTTGATGTCCAACTCTCACCAAACATAAATTTCTTTAAATGTGCTCTGAAAAGCAACCTTATCGATAAAAATGTCTACACCATCGACGAACTTTTCAGAAGATTTTCAATATTTAACTTTATCTTTGTTCGTGGCTCTTTTTTCGGCTGCTATGGTCAGTAGCACTTTAGAAGCAGCACTGTTAATTATTAAGGCAACAGTGAATCGTGGAGGATTATTCTACAAAATTCAATCATTTAGAAAAATGAAAAAAGCTCGCCCCGGCTGGGAACCGAACTTGGGACCTATCGGTCACTAGGCTCTTGCGCTATGCACTCTAAAGAGAATAAACCATAGCAGACATACCTATGTACGGGGTTACCAGTTGATTTCTGATGACGAGAACCATATAATCGATTGTTCACAGTTTCTGATCGATCCAAATATTGATTTTTTTTAATAATGCTTTCATTTTTTTAGCATTCTATATGATTTGTCAGCATTATAGAATGTTTTTAAGCAGAACTTCTAAATTGCTCTTGAATTTTGGAAATGTTTATAGAACTTTAAAAAAACCATCATGCTCGTTGGATATTATTCAAACCATAGTATCCAACAAAACAAGATCTTAGCCTCCAAATTCCCCTCAAGTTCAACCTTTCGCTCAATCGCCGTGTACCCACTGACGCGAGAACCAAAACATAAAAAAAAAAAATTCAAATCGAGCGAACCGAAAACTTTTGACGAATTTCGCATCGGTGTGTAACCGATCATCTCCACCGAGAAACGAAGAAGGAGAAAGTAACGGAGCAGCAACGCGCGAGAGAAAGAAAGACACCTTGCATAATTCAATGCGCTCAGGTGGGGCACACACAAGTCTCAATAATTTAAAATACATTTCCTCCTTGTTTTCGCGGCAGTTCGCCATTCACTCCAGCAGAATTTGTGAGAGGATTATCGAAATTTTGGTGAGTGAAAAAACTTTATTTTTGCGGCTTGAAAAAACTTTTTTTTGCGGCTTGAAAAATCTCCAAGGAAGAGTGCGACAATTTTATTTCATTGTGATGGCTTCGAAAGAGTGATAGAACATTTCCAGTCACCAGTCATAACAATTTAACAATTATCATAAATAAAATTCTCCAAAACAGGGTATATGTATAAAGAACAAAAAAAGCAGAGAATCTTTGTTTTGAATGAAAGACAAAATTAGTGTCTTTGGTAAGTAGTGTTAAAAATAACCGAGAAAATAACATTTTTCACACAAAACGTGACAGATTGTGATACGAACCATAATTTTAAAAAATTATTAAAAAAATGCTAGGATAAAATTAAAGAAAAACTACCCCTGGGGATGATAAGAAATATTCCTCCGGTAACAGGTTGATATACGTCCCCGGTTGCTAGGTTGCTAGGTGTAGTTACTAGTTAAGGAAGATTATTATGGTAATATCAATGTATTATTTGAAAGTACAAAGTTGAAAGAAATATTAACAACGGCGCCTACATATAAATAAATATAAATAAGAGAACTGGTCTCTATTATGTCAAAAACTATACACCCAAAATGGCTTTCAGAAAGTCGTCGGTGTTATAATAGGTGGTCTCTCGACTCTTTACGCAGCTGATATGTATGATTAAATAGGTCATAGTTATGATATAACGTTGCATATTGGCTTATATAATAATTGCTCGACAACATATCTGCGTACGGACTTTCTCTGAGCGAAAAATATCAATTCTTTGATGTATTTATGAACTTTTGACCTAAATCAGTGAAATTAATGAAGTAATAATGAAAATTACAGTCGCTTTGTGGTTTTCAATAAACGAATGGATTATTAAAGTACCAATCAAAAGAGCACGCTTGATGGTTATTTCATTAATTCAATTAAATTTTTTGGTTGTGAAAAAAATGGTTAGTGCCAAATATCCCTTATAACTTTCAAATCAAATAAATTGAAGACTTCAAAAAATATATGTGAAATTGGACAGTATACTATATTTTTACAAACAATTGATTTTTCAAAAGGAGTTTTTTACTGAATAGTCCCAAATTGAAAGCGTGGTTTGCGCTGCCCACAATTGAAATTTATTACTTGATGTTCTGTTACCAAATTAACGTCAAACTATGCTATTATCATACTGGGTGACACAGGAGACCTGTATCAGCCTGTAGTTTTTTTTTTGTTTGGAGAAAATTTGAAATCCACAGTAGTTATATGTAATAATTGATAGAACTCTCTTTGAACTCAATGACTTTTTTCCAACCACCTGTTTGCCCGGAAGTGAACCCAACTTCTTATTTTCATTCTGTATACAGGGTGTCCCAAGTTATCGTATACAGGCAATATCTCGCTTATTTGAGAAGATAATAACAAAATAAGAAAACTTCTTTGAATGGTATCAAAGTACATTCCTAATGACGTATGAAAAAATGTATTACATGTGCTAGCTCTGTGGTACCCCCCCCACATTTTTTTTTAAATGCCACCCCTTGTATATTGTCATTGAAAATTGCGTGTCATTCTATTTGGAATACAACGATAGCACATACTCGGCATTTTTTCCATTAATAATAACAAAAACATTAACATTTCATGAAGTATGAATTTCAAAAAATGAACAAAAAATTACAGCAAGTCTTCAAAATTATTTTCTGCAGAATCCATGCAAGCTGCAAAACGTATCAAAAGCGTTCCTGTGCAGGCCGCCTGAATCATAGCTGGTGTAACGCTATGACATGCTTCAAGATCATCTAAATCCTCAGATTGTGTTCGATAAACCAAGTCTTTGAAATGACAAAAACATGTCCAGTAGTATTAGATCAGGCGAGCGCGGAGGCCAACCTTTAGGTCCATAAGCGACAATTCACAAGTTGGGAAAAAGTTGATCAAGATGCTCCTCAACAATACCCGCATTATGGGCGGAGGCAATTTTTCATTTTTATAGGGATAATTAAGTAACGATAAAAAAGTCACAAAACGTTAATTTTTTTGTTGTTATTAATGAAAATAATACCGAGTATGTGCTATTGTTGCATTCCAAATAGAATGACACACAATTTTCATTGACAACATGGGTGCCATTTGAAAATAAAAAGTGAGGGGTAACCAGAACAGGGCTGTCAAATATAATATATTTTTTCATACGTCATTAGGAAGGTACTTTGATGCCATTCAAAAAAGTTTTCTTATTTTTTTTTATTATCTTTTCAAATAAGTGAGATATTGCCTGTATACGATAACTTGGGACACCCTGTATTATTCCACCCTATCTCATTTACTTTGGAATTATCTATTTAATCAGATATGAAAAATTATTATTCATTTTTCAATAGTCTTCCAGAAATCGTTACTCACAGTAATTTCTTTCATTGTCTTCTTTTCTTTTTCACATATATTTCCGTTGTAGATAAGAGAGGGAAAGTTAAAAGACAATGCAATAGGAAATTCAAATCAGCACGTTTGTGTTGTCTAGTTATGTGAACTATTACCTCTATACTTGCTATTATAGTTTATTTCAAGTGGAAATATAATACGATATATTTACATATTTAATTAAAATGTTATAGAGTAACATAAGCAATTTAAATATTTTGTAAACAAGTATCAGTTACCCAACTAGTAATTTAAGGCAAATTATATACTATCTAAGTTAAAATTGATGATATACAGGGTGTATCTTAAATAATGTCATTAATTTCAGGAGGTGATTCCTCGTCACATTTTAAGAAAAAGGGTTCATATAAACATGTGTCCTAACTTGCTTCGTTTCCGAGTAACGGAGAATCAACTGCGACGCCACTGGAATTGAAATTCTAAATCTAATTTCGTGAAAAGAATCCCCTTATTACTACTAACAAACACACGACGTTTAATCAGAATTGGCACACAGATTTTTGAGTAATTCATAAAAAACTGATTTTTTATTTTTTTATAAAACTTTTGACACCCCATTACTCGAAAACGAAGCAAATTAGGACACACTTTTTTTCATAAAATGTGACAAGGAATCACCACCTGAAATTAATGACATCATTTAAGATACACCCTGTATAATTGAAGGGTATTGGTCTAGTATAAATGAACTTAGATCGAACAAAGTTCGATAAAGCCGAATTATGCCCTTCTGAATTTTGAAAACACAATTTTTTTAGTCAAAAATCACAAACTGCCCCCTTTTTTGTCAACATCTATTTATAGACGCTTATGAACTAATAGGTATTTCACAATTACAAACACCAAAGCCTAACGTTTCACATAAAAATCCCACCATCTGATATGAACAGATATAATTTAACTTTTCAAATAAAATCTAAGGCGTTTACTCTTACTTTTTCGTTTTTTATTGTTGTGCCAACTATTCCAATTCAAATGTAATATTCTCCTTGTTTGCTCAAAGGTGAATTTTTGTGTAAAACTTTTGGTTTTGGTGCTTGTAATTATGAAATGGTTTGTATAGCGTCCGTAAATAGTGCATTTTGTGATTTTTGGCTAAAAAATTTTATATTTCTTATTCAAGTATGAGTCCACCTATACAAAAATTAAATACTCATGCATAGGTATTGGTCAAATGCGCCTGTCTGCAGGAAGCAAAGACCAACCAAACACATAGAGAAAATACTCATGCAACTCACCAAATTCCTGTCATTTAAATTTTATCGTTTCATCTCATCATTTCTAAACTTCTGAGCTTACCCAGACATATTTTCACAAATATTTTCCGAGTAAATTAATTCACTGTCAAAACTAAACAACGCGTCCAACGCGTCTAACTCCAAATGTTCAAATGTTCTGATTATCACAGCTTTCTTTGTTTTTAAGACTGAATGATCATTGCCAATGCAGAAATTCTGTTACAGTAGAACCAAGTTCTGTTTTTCATCTAAATCTTTTGTATTCCTGCAGTGGGTCGGAAATATATTTTACTTCTTTGAAACAAACAGGCGTAAGAACTTGATATTCTTTTGAGTAGTATTTTTATTTACGTTTTGAATATAGTGAAGATTGATATCAAAACGGGTATTGGTGTAAATCGAAATTCGCATTTGATGTCGTATCTCTATTCAACGCGAGGTGTTTATATCGCTCTATGTCACTTCAAACGTGTAAAAATGTTTTCGCTTGAACCCGAGAAGTTGGACTCTGAAAAGACCAATATTCATGTGATATGCACCACAGATGTCATTTTGAAAAAAAATTAATTCGATATTTTTGTAATCACTTGCTAGGAATACATTTTGGATATTATGTGAAAATTTATTGACAATTGTTACATATATTCACTTGACTTCAATAAATAAAATTTATTCAGAAAATTGATACAGAACAATAATAGGTATTCACTTTAAAAATTATAGGTTTTTCTTTTATCCAAATGGGTAGATATTGAATAAACAAATATATGGAACATTTTATTGGTGTGAATAGTTTATTGGTCTTCTTCCAAGAAGTGTCATTATTTTCTCGTTAATATAAAAATGATTTATTTATGGCATCCAGCCGAGTCGATTATTTTCAATTAAATAAATTAATATTTACTGTAGGCGTACTTAAAAATAATTGTTGAATCACATCTAAATCATAGGTATCATCAAAATGCATATTTTTCCTTAATCATACACTTCGGAAATTACATGAGTTTGATAAACATTATAATGAAAGTGAATCGTGAGAAATAATTAATTTGACATCGGGAAACAATTACCTAGAATACTCTATGAATGCGTTGTAAACAATTTCTTTTTCGTTAGTAATTTTCACAAAGCTGAATGTTCCTTACACATTTCTATAAACTTCAGTATATGTTTTTTAGTAAAAAGTACACCTCCTGCCGGCATATTAATAAATCTGTGGTGATGAAACCTTTAAGAAATCGTTCAAGCGAAAACACTAGCCTCTAGCGACAGCCCGGATATTTTAGCTGGCGAGCATATTGACAGTATCATAACCTCCAAATTGGCAGCTTCCTTGGTCTGATTTCTTAAAAACACATAAAAAAGTAATTTTTCACAGTTTTCAACAATTCTGCCTTCCTCAAAACCCGTGAATTGCAATTTTTCACATTTTTAAAGAAGGCTGAATGGTTGAAAAAAATGTGAAAAATTGCGATTTACGGGTTTTGAGGAAGGCAGAATTGTTGAAAACTGTGAAAAATTACCTTTTTATGTGTTTTTGAGAAATCAGACCAAAGAAGCTGCCAATTTGGAGGTTATGATACTGTCAATATGCTCGCCAGCCAAAATATGCGGGCTGTCGCTAGACGCTTGTACAAGTTTGCACCATTTCAAATCTGGTGTGTGCATAGTGCATACCCACTCAACGGACAGATAAATACGCACGTTCTACCAGTGCCGTTCCAAACCGTCACATCAACCGCTGTGTGTGTGGCCACCTGTAACTCTTGAAAAAAAAACAAATATACTGTTTTATCATGAACCACTTTTACTGATATTTTCCTGTTTCTTTTCAGTTAGAATGTCTGACCGGCAATGGATTACCGACCCGGACGACTACGTGTGCACGCTGTCTGCAGAGACCCAGGTCATCGCTAAGGAGGAGCTGCGCGAAGACGAAAATACCCGTCAGACTGCGCTGGCCTCCATGCGAGAATGGATCATGCAGAATCCCAAAATAAAAAATGTCCGGATGGGTAAGTCGCATAAAATACAGATATTTTGCAATGCCGAGGAGCAAGCTCCACTTGAACCAGCGACCCCTTTCTTTTACCCTCTCTGTTCATGCAATAGATCGAATATAACCGGTCAACTTCAGATGCATGCCACAGTTACTTGGCTTCGTTGATACATCATTAATGTACAGAACAAGGCTATGATCAAAAATGCTAATTTCGAAGTACTTTTATGTAGAAGATGTTGTTGGAGATATAGAAGTGTTACTATCACAAAGTTATTGATAGAGTTGTGAAAAGGGTTCGGAGTTGTACAGGCATACGTATACAACATTTTTGAAATAATATCACTAATTTTATGAAAAAAAGAATTCCGGCAAAATCGAAAATACCGATCTCTTCACTTTTTCCTACTGAGTGGAAAATATGAGGCAAATATATGACAGGAACCAACTTTTTGCCAACTTTTCGAACTTTGTTCGTTTCATTACTAATTGCATTGTGTTCATTTTCAGACTCCAACTACTTGCTGCGATTTTTGCGTTTTAAGAAATTCCACGTAACTCTCGCCCAAGAAGCTCTGGAGCGGTACATCCTATTGCGGCAGACATTTGGAATCGCCTTCAACTGCTTGGACATCACGATACCCATGATGCAAGACCTCACCAACCTAGGCTACATGTTCGCCTGTCCCAAAAGGGACAGCAAAGGTAGAAGGGTTATTGTCACCAGGCCAGGTAAGATGAGAAAAAAATAGGAAGTGTTGGCGTCTTCTCTGCTATAATGAAATACCTGTTAACACTTTTTCTGAGACAAAGAGCTAATGGCTAATATAAAACGTTATGTGGTGATTTTTTAAGACTATGAACGGTATATATAAACTACTATAAACAGATAAATTAAGGTCATTTAGTCAATATTTAGCATGAGTCCAATGCATTAGACGAAAAAATTACAAATATGTTTATACCTAGAAGAAATACATTTTTCAGACCAAAAATTTGCCGACCTGTTCCATATATTTTGTTCATTATTATAATCATCTTCAATAGACGATAATTTGGCACGTAGATATATTTTGTAACGGGTATCTAGTACATTTGGATTTGATGATAAAAATTACGATATTAGGAAGAAACCAGATATATGTTGTCCAATTACATTTGCAAGGTATGATATAATAATCATTGGTTATCTGTTTACGATTGAATACCATCATAAATTGGATAAATATCCGTAACATTTTTTGTCGGCAAAATTGAATCAATTAAAAATACTAAACGTTTTTCTAGTTATTATGAATCTTGTTTTAATTCAGACATTGTAAATACTAGACTAAATATCACGTGCATTATAGTAATTAGTTGCCTAGGACACTAACACACTATACAGTATAAATAGTTTATTCAAAATTATCTTTTTAAATATTGTTTGAAAGTTTTTTTTTGCCAAGAGCTAGAGTTAGTCCAACAGGTCATATACATGGGGGTGGTCCTGGATTCCAAAAGAGGTAATCACCTATAGGAAGGTGGAATGGGCTATAATAACCTTTAGTCCATTCAAATTAGCAGGAACCATACGAAATCCAACCCAACCTGTATCTTAACTAATGGAATCTACTGATTCCATACCTAGTTAAGATTCAGGTGCGTACCCATCACCTGGCAAAGGTCCAAGGTGGTACTCATACATAAATGTATTGGATGATGTTACACAAAATTGTCTTTATTTTTATTATGCAATTCTGAGGAAATCATTTGCGAAGATTAAATTTCATGACGTCACAACTTTGCCGATTCGACATTGAAATTCCACGTTGAACTTTTATTTGTTTTCTGACAAATGATTATAATGATTTTTTTTTTGTCAAGGCGTTTTTGATCTAGACAAATTCACAAACGCGGATATGTGTCGCATCCACGGAATCGTTTACGAGAGTCTGATGGAAGACGAGGAGAACCAAGTGCGCGGATACGTCCATTTCGCAGACGGTCAAGGAGTGGGATTTGCGTACCTGACGTTATTCACCATCAAGGAGGCTGTGCGCATTGTCAAAAATGGAGAGGTGAGATTTTTAGTTGACTATTATGAAAATTCATTATTATTATTTTATTACGGACTTTTACGATTTTAATTTGGCGAATTTTGCTGATTTCTTTAATAAGGTGAAAGGGAGGAGACCCCTCGATCGGAATTTTTTTTCATCATATTTTCCATGTCCAATTAAAACTTTTGAAGAATTTTCCGAATTCCTTTGCGTTCTCTATCTAGCTTTTGAAGTGGGAAAGCAGGGGGGTAACATTCTTTGAAGCTATATCATTCGACGGTCAGATATTTTTCACTATTTTTATGGATTTTACCGATTTCAATTTCGCAAATTTTCCAACACTTCGAGAGGAGTAGTACTTTTCATGGCCACCTGCTGAAAAATCGACAATCGTGTTCTCAAAATATTTCATGAAATAATGTTTTTTTCAAATGGAACACCCCATATTGCATCAAGTATTTCGAATCATGATCACAGTCCCAACAAGAATGATATTTGGCTTTTATTGCTATTGTCATTTCTTGTTAAACTTTAAAATAAAAATGTTATTTGGAAAAAATAATTTTGATTCGGCAGGAATGAACTTCTCGTTCACCAGATATGACACCCCTCGATTTCCATTTTTGTGTAGTTCTCCGAATCGATGTTAATGAAATCAAACATAACGACGTGAATATATCACAAAATTTCATCGGAACCTTGTAATGAAAAGTAGGCATTCATTGCGGATCTGTATTAATAATAATAATAATAAGTTTATTTACCAAAATAATAAGTTTATTTACCATATTTTACGCAGTCTTTCGAGGTCGTTGAACTTAAACTTAAGAGGCCATGCCAAGTTTTCTTATATTCAAAACAACTGGACTAGCCTATGAATAACCAACGAGTATAGAGTTGTTTCACTATGTAGTTTAGAGGAAATAAATTTAAAAAAAAAGACGCAGTCGGTAGGATTCGAACCTACGCTCCCAGAGGGAATCTGATTTCTAGTCAGACGCCTTAACCGCTCGGCCACGACTGCTATATAAACATGTGTGAAAAATAAGCTTCAAGCAGTATAGTTAGCAGTTATGTATCCACAGCAACATATTTAAAACCTCTCACACACTATACAACGAGATTAGTGACAATTTTACCCGAACATGATTATTGAACCGTTCAGTTAACCACAAGCATGTACCTATGTGGTAATCCTGACGAAAATTATTCTGAAGGGGTATTCCCCCGAGCAGACCGAGGATTATTTTTTTATTCGATCCTCCATAATTTCGACTTTTATCTCGAATGTATAATAGCTGATGATTGGAAAGTAGGTAACCATATATGAAACCGGCAGTTGAAAAATAAATCCAGCTGTGTTTTCAAAAAGCATTGCAAAGTTGTTCTTGTAGAAAATTTTGAAAAGTATCAAACAGATATAAGTTAAATGGTCGTAGGGGGCAGTAGTTATTCTCTGTTGGATACTTGCCGGCGAATCACCTTATATTTATAGGAATTGAATTAAGTAAATTCATTTTTCATTATTCGAAATAAAAGTCGAAATTTAAGAATAAAAGTCGAAATTTCGAAATAATTAATTTCGACATAAAAGTCGAAATTTCGAAATAATTTCGACATAAAAGTCAAAATTTCGAGATAGTCAAATTTTCGAGATAAAAGTCGAAATTTCCAGATAAAAGTCGAAATTTCGAGAAATCTCCAAAAATTATGGGAGGATCAAATAAACAAATAATCAGAAATATATGCTTGTAAATTGCCCATGCAGGGTTTTTGAAGCATTTTTGGCCTGTAAACTGCAAGACAGTTCACATACGTTCCTTTTACTAGCGTTTCTATGAAAAAGTCATATATTCTTTGGTTCAGTATTAATTTTGTTAATACCTACTGGAGAAATTTATCATGTGGGGTAAAAAACGCTGGGTGGGCACCCATGTATCTGAATCGGCCTTAGTGTTACCACCACCACCACCGCTACCACCACCGCGTCGCCTCCGCGTATATATGTGTTACTGCATGCCTTAAAACTGTCACCAATCCCATGGTTTAAAATACACTCGGTCGTTTTCAGACCTGTTTGCTATAATTGTTCACCTATTTCTCTGCAAAATGAGAATACACGTTTTCTATTACTATAGAGACACCTCTATTATTTTACCAATTTGGAGCTGAATCATCAAACTGTATCGTTGAATAAGATTAAGAAAAAATGACTAATAAGTGGCTTTATAGATATGCCAAAAACCTTGTACAATTTCACGTTATCAGTGGTATCACTAATTGCGGATCTTTGTGGGTAGGCCACACTCTTCCGCTAAGCGTTTCAAATATATTATTCGTTCCAAATGTGATTGTTTCTGAGAATGCAAGAATAAATTAAAAAAATACACAAAAAATGGCGAATGTAGAAAACAAACTTACCATTATACCTAACTAGTCTAAAACTGCATGTAGATGTTCGTTTTCTCAATATCAACACGTAACACTTACAGAAGTTTTATTATACACAATTTCTATATATGAATGTGTTACATCAACATAAGAATTACTTGAAATATCTAAATTAAAATGTAAATCAACCGAGCAAACATTTATCTACGTTTAGGTAACTGTCAAATCAAAGCACTCTTAATTTTGCCAACTTTCACAGCCAGCGAGGTATAATTTTTATGTTTCAGAAATAATATGCAACTATATATATTTGGCCAACTTAGACCGTGTCAGATAATGACATATTTTGCTGTCTCATTTTTTCTCTTCGGGGATTTTAACCACTGAAAATTATGCCAGTGTTGAGCTCAAAAAATTAAAATTTACGGATCGGACTTGTGCTAGGCATATGTAATTTTTATTTTTTTTCAATCTCTCGCTCATGGCATTAACAGGTAAAAATAATCTAAAGACCGATTCAGATAAATGGGTGTCCACCCAGGGTTTTTGACATTGAAGCGAGAGAAGCGAACCTTTGCTTCAATGAAAACGAACGATTTCTTTGAGTGATATTTTTTTAATAACATTCTACCTATCTTATTTTATGAAATTTCAATGAAAACTAGAGAGAATTGAAAAATCAACTATCTGATCGAAAATGCGAATTTTCACTTTCAGATTTTTTCTTTTCAGTTAAAGACTTTTCACAACATCTATCGATGTAGTTCAATGTCCAGCGTGGCTTTAGCCGGGGAAGTAGTTGTTTTCTGTTAGATATTACAAATAAATCACATTTTTCAATTTTCATGGAGAATGTTTCCCTTTCATGTAACTAAATAATTAGGAATTATTAATTATTATCAGTGGTATTGATAATAAAATTTGAAAACCATTGATTTTTTTGATAACGAAACTTATAAAGGAAATATTGAGAATTAAGAAAAAGAAGACAAAATCAGAATATTCTCTACAGCAGAAGCAGCCTGAAGACCAATTTCCGGTGGCGTTGTGCTCATTTCAATATCGGAGTTGCTCAAATTTTTGGACATACGAAGAATACTAATAAATTAATGATCGGTTTATATAATTTATAAAGTATCGATTTGAACTTCAAATCTCAAAAAATGACAATCTCAACTGTCAAATATCCAAAACGCAAGACAGATAAACGTCACGATTTGAGTGGTTCAAGTCTAACTTGATTATTGATTTTTGTTTTGTTGTTTGAATTATGAATAGGATATTCATGAAATCTGTTGTGGAATCATCTGCGGCTGAAAGACAAACTTCAGTTGCTATTTTCCATCGTTCAAGATAACCTCTTGAGAGATATTCATGTTGAAAAGAGGAACATTCTCCATGAAAATTGAAAAATGAAAAATGTTATTTATTTGTAATATTTAACTTGACTGTTATACTAGGCATTATGACACACAGTTAAAGTGCCTTTTTATTCTTTACGCACAGTTTTGCGTGAGAATGCATTTTCTTATAGAGTGAACTGTTCGTAAAACAATGTTTACTAACATAGGAGTATAAAAATATATTTTTTTTTTCCAGAAAACTTTGCCAATGCGACACAAAGAAGTTCACGGTATCAACGTCCACCCATCGATGAAATTCGCACTAGATTTCGGGATGTCCCTCATATCTGATAAAATTAAGAGCAGAGTCACACTTTACAGCAATTTGGAAGAATTTCTGAACAGCGGTAACATGGAAAAAGACATCCTCCCCAAAGAATACGGAGGAAGTGTGCCCATGTCAGAGATGATAGGTGAGCTAACAAAAATACGGTTCATATATATCTACCCTTATCTTATTCTATGGATTATATTTCGATGAGAACACAGAAAGACGAAGAATTTCATCGAATTCCGTCAGTAAAATAAAAGTTTCCTGAAATTTCATTAAAACATGATTTTAAAATATTATCATATTCTTATTTTATGAACAGATTTCGATGAAATATTCTTATGAGTGATGTTAGGCATTTGTTTTTTTTTCAGTAAAATGTATCAGACTATGATAAAAAAACTTTGAACGAAAATAATTCTGAGGCACAAAAAATATGTGAAGCTCTTATCTGGTATGTCACATTTAGACTATTGTGAGTAACATTTGGCATCACATTGTGATACCTTTGCCCGGTCAAAACGGCCCTGAAGAGATGTTAATGAGATTGTAATGTGAGAAACAATTCACTTCACTCATATGATTTGAAGCTTGAATGTAAAGGACTCCACTGCCTTTGAGACCATTTTGTGTCAACTGGGATTGATAGATGGATAAGTCTTTATTGACTTATTCACTTCTTACTTCATCCACTTAATATTCCAGATCTCCCACTTGTAATTCAAAAACGTATGCTCAACATGTTATTCCCATGGAATTTTCAAGTAATTTTTTTATTTTCTGTTTAGAACTATGGAAAAAAGAACTGATCACAGCCCACCCAGCTCTGATGTCTCATGACAAAATAGAAGTCAACGAGGATCTATTCAGTGCTAAAGCAAAAGAAGGAGCTGTCTCTGCTCTCAAGAGAAATACGGTTTCATGTGGATCAGAAGGCGATTCCTTATGCGGGATTAGTGGAAACTTTAGGAGACTAGAAGTAGATTAAAAAGCACCCAATGAGAAAAAACAATCATTTCACCCATCTACACTTTCACCTTCATTGTATCTCTCTCAGAACTGATTAGCCTCATAATCTATTGATCGATCATTTTGTTTCTTTTATGTTTTTGTATATGTAGTTATAGTAAATAAGTTTTAATAAAAATGTCGTTTTATTCATCATAAAAAATGATTTACAAAAATCAGTCTTCCTATTTTAATATAAAACAATAATTACTTAGTCAACTACATAGAAAAGAAAAAAACTATTTTTTATATCTCTCCAACTCCAACAACATTTTGGAATGCAACCCTTTCAGTCCTCGCTTATTGCTTTCGTGGCCATTCAAAAGAATTTTTGTTACTACATCCTGTATATGGGTGGTGGCATTTTGGATGCTAAGCTGTTTTCTCAACCAGCCTTCAACTTGCTCTGGACTAAATTCTCTGAATATAACCAATTCATTATGCAATCCGGAGTGATCAAATGTATCTCTAATTGTAATAATATCATTATGTCTAACCTCAGATTCCAAATCATTATTTGTATATTGGATGTTGAATATTGATATCACCAAAATAAAGGTGTTCTTGGGAAGAGAATGGACAAAAGCAAAGAGTTCCACAGTGTCTTTCCTATTCAAATCATCAATCACAATCAAATTTAAACAACAATCATTCATAGAGTCGATAATCTTTTTTTGCTGACTTTTGTATGATAAGTAGTCTCCAAAAATATCATGAACTAGATTAGGAGCAAAGTGTTTCTTGATGATATTTGCAACAAAAGTTTTGCCAACTCCCTGAGAACCTATAAATCCCATAACTTTCACTTTTTCTGGCCAGTTTTTCCTTTGTTCCAAACTCCGAACTATGGCTTCAATGGAGCCAGGTTGTTCATGAACATTCTCTGATAAATCTTTCCGCAGATTTTCAATCTGAATATCACTGTTGACCGAACTGAATCTATAACTATTATTCACAATTACATATGCAATTATCACAGCTATAAATGAAAATATTATCATCATTTTATTTGAAGATTTTTTTTCTTGAACAGGAATGCGAAAGGTTAGTTCTGGCTGTCTCTGTCTTTCTTCACTAAATTTAAATTCTCTACCAGGTACATATTCTTCAGTAATTAAAGCAGACTTTGGTGTAGCTAACTGCTCTTCTGCAAGTCTTGTAGACCTTGGTGTAAAAGTCCTATGTCTCAGTACTTCATCTAAAGCTTTATGCCCTGCATCACTTGTCATTTTGGATCTGTTGAATGACGAATCAAACTCGGTTCCCATCAACTTGGGGTAACGCTCTTCCCTATCAAAAGAGCTGTCCACATCCATTGGTACCACACCACTAGAAGTATCCAAATAGGGTGTTGACTGAGAAATCGGTTTTGTCTTATATGATCTTCTTGACTTCATTTTTTGTCTATTATCTATGTTATCTAACGTGATGTGATTAAATGAGTTCTGTAAGTGACTAAGTCCAGATAAGTTACCACCTACAAAAAATAAAAATCTCATTTCAAACAAGTATTGTATCAAAAGTTTCATACCAAGTAACTCAGTACATGATGTGTACTGCCTCAAATTGCTGTTTGTGAAAATTTCTTCAGTTATAACTGTTCTTCTTATAACAGCTGGAGAATTGTTAGAGTAATGATATGTATTTTCAGATGATATGTTGAATATGTCCGATTCTGATCGAGATCTGTTCAGTTTATTCTGAAGTATATTCATTGTTTTTTATCGCAGCGGTCTGGTTTCCGTTGTTAACCGTTCAACGTATTTGAACTTGAACATCATCACTGATAAAAAATGTAATCATATTTTTAAAATTTTCTCTTCCAACGTCCGAAATTCGAATGACAAGTGACAGCTGACAATGCAAACGCAAACTCAAGACAAAAAAGGCATTTTTCGTAGGTAACAACAGTAACAACCTGTAGGCGAGGTGGCGCAGTGGTTTAGCGCCAGTCTCATGATCCAAGGGTCGTGAGTTCGATTCTCCAATGAACCAGACTTTTTTTCATTAGAAATTAACTCTGGGTTATTGAAGAATACCTTTCCCACGTTTTCATGATTGACGGGACTACGAATAATCATGCTGCTCCATAGGTGGCGCAAGGAGTTAGTAACAAGGCCTAGCCAGAACACTTGTATGAATGGGTTATATGTTGTGACACATGTCCGCCGTCTACGACGTGCCAGCAATATTCAGGAAAAAATATTTATAATATGTGATGTTGAATAATACACTTGGGATGCAGTATGGCTTCGAGCCAGACTACTGCATTCCCCCGATACACCTTAACTGTCTACGCCGGTTGAAGGCCGGATGGCAACGGATTTGCCGCAGTTGGGGATGTCCATATAGCGCCGTAAAGGAAGCTGAGGACAATAAATGATGAGAGAGAGAGAGAGAACAGTAACAACCATCGACATAAACCTTAATGCCGGGTTCATATGCTACCTTTTTGTAGATGAGCTTACAGCGTATTGCTTTCGGATTGGTCACTGAATAACACAGAACGACATGTTCTCAGTCAGCGGCCAATCAGAAAACAATACGCCATAAGCGAGAGCTATCATGTGTACCCGGTGTAAGGTGTAATTTACACTCGATTTTAGCAATCGCTTGTAAATTATTTTGGCACATTCCTTTGTTTGAACTGCACTCAGCTACACTCGATTCAAAATGCGGTGTATATTTCACTACACTACACTACACCTTGATGTAAACGAATAAACCTATAGTGAAGAGTCCCAAGTCCCAATATATTGAACCATATCTCAATGTAGATTGAACCTATCCGATGTATAAGATTTTCGTCACGAACTGGTCAAAGAGCAAAAAAAAATATTTTCAAAAAACTTCACTAATGTATGAAATAAATTCATTATTTCATATCTGACGTTAACCATATGACGTCGCCATGTCTTTTGCATACCAAATTAGAAAAGCTTTCAATTCACAAATTATACTTGAAATATTATAATATGTTATTTGAGAAACAATAAGTAATATATTTTACAACAACTTCTTTCATGTTTAACTGATTGGTAAATCAAAAAACAGGAAAAATACAAGGAATGAAATCTAACCTGTTTTGCCGTATGAATGTGAACGTTCGTGTGGCAGTCTTTGTCTGATTTGCAAATATTCGCAAGAGTATGAACGAGCCTTTGAAGGCGGGTTGTATCGGTGTAACGACTGGTTTCTGGTTGTTGGTTGTCAATGTTGGGTTGTGGTTTACACAGAACACATACTTGTGTGTGTGTGTTGTGACCAAAGAATTAGTAGTATCGTGCCACAGAACGAGAACAAGAGTTTGTGGTTGTGCCAGTTGACAGTTGTGACAGGTGACGCTTGACAGTCTTGACACTACTTCATAGTCATAGGTTATGTTCGATTATTGACTTTTTTTTAATTTGTGTTTCAAATGGTTTTTGGAGGATTTCCAAATAATGTCTGATATATTGAAGAAATTGACAAAAGCAACGGAAGACCTTAATGAACAAGAAATAATCGACAACCTTAAAATCATATTATTCCAAAATACCAACATCGAATTGAATAATGTGGATGTACTGAGTGCTTTATTAAAAATTGATAAAAATGAGATACTCAAGTTGACTGCTGAAGTAATAGCTGAATGGGCTAAAATTGAGCACAACCGTAAAATTCTCACCAATGAGGAAGTGATCAGTAAACTCTTAACACATTTGGAAAATACTGATATTGATGTTGTTATAAATGTAATAAGAGCAATCGGAAATATTTGTTTCGAGAATGAGGACTCTTGCAACACCATCAGTAAATTTGGTGTTGATAAATTCTTGTCCATCCTCAAGACAGACTGTGAAAGACCAGATAATGCTCTTACGACAAAAACTGCTGGTTTATTTGTCAATTTATTCAACTTACATGATGGATTGATAAGAGCAGCTCTAAAGAATGATCTAATAACAATTTTAGAGCAACTCCTTCTCAAATATTCCAGGAACCTTGAGGAAAATGAAACTGTCTTAAATTTTCTTCTTTCTATTCTGGCTAACATTGAAAACTATTTAGACGAACAAGATATACCATTCACAGAAAGCTTGTGCCAAGTTGTTGTTGAAATATTCCAAAAAACTACGAATCCTGAAATGTCTGTTATGGCTTTGGAAATTTTCCATGGACAATCTGAGAAGGGTAAGAATACTTTTTCATATGTTGATTGTTTTCCCAAAGAAGTTACCTTGAAATTATCCAAACTTCTCCTTATATTACAGACTAAACAACTACCCCGAATAGAAAACAATGATTTCAATTATTCTGTGAAAAATATTTCAGTTTTTCTTGCCTTGTATTTTCATTCACAAACAAGAAAGGGGGTGCTTATGATGGTGTTATCTATTACATTCAACAAATATTTCAATACATCTTTTTGCAGATGATATAAAATCTTTGCTAGCAAAAGAAGGTGTGTGTGAACTTCTTTTTGAACTTATAGAAAAATATAGACATCAAGTTAACGATGAAGATAGCAGATCTCTTTTGAAAATGGCTTGCGACCTCATCGTAGTTATATTGACTGGGGGTAAATATTCTTAGTTGTGTTTTTAGGCATAGTTTGTGGCATTTCTTCATTGAACAATAATTTTCAGATGACTGTATGTACATGTTATACAACAATGGACAAGGCAAAGTATATAAAAATATGACGGTGTGGTTGGATAGTGAAGATCTAGACTTGTTGAGCACAGGAGTTCTTGCTATAGGAAATTTTGCCAGAAAGGATCTTCATTGTATTCAAATGGTTAATGATGGTATTTCCAAAAAACTACTGGGTGAGTTTTGTAATAATTTTCACCCATAAATTTTACTGAAGTCTAATAAGTTTTATATACTTTTCCGTCGACCGTTCATTTATGATGCATTTTAACGCACTCAAAATCGTTGATTAATGACCCCTGTTAATGAATGATTTTCTATTAATCAACGATTTGTTTATATGCAACCCAACATACATTGCTCTTATACATTTTATATTGGTTAGTACTATCTGTCATTATTTATTTGTCAATTTTCAAATAAAATTTTAGAAAATGTTCATTACACCAGTTGTCACTCAAAACCATATATGGTCCCGTGGCGTAACGGTAAAGTTCACGTGTCATGCAACACTAAGGTCGAGAGTTCAAAACCCATCGATGGTAATTTTTTTTTTTTTTTTTTATTTCAATTTGAAAATAAATAATAAAAAATTATACAAAACTACCACTAAGAAAAATTAAACTATCTTTGAGTAGAGTTAATATAAATAGGAAATAGTGATTGTTTTTTATCGTAACGTTAAATAAATAAACATTGAAAATAAGATATCTCTATTTTCGAAAACTACTGTCGACGGAAAAGTTTTGTAACAAACTCGTGAATTAAAATGGCGATTAACAATCTCAAACATTAACGCGCTCGCTCCGCTCACGCGTTAAATTATCTCGATTGTTAATCGCCCTTATTAATACACTTGTTCGTTAAATAACCATTAATAGTTCACTTAACCAAAGGTCAATGTTACCATTTTCTGTTAATTGTTTTATAGCATTCATATGTTTCTACTAAATTTCACAATATTGTTTATTTATAGGGCTTGTATACTGCTACTGTAGTCCAACACAATAAATGCATTATTAATTTTTTCCATGTTTTTTTTTAGGCATACTCTCAAAATATAATAAGAGTACTGACATTGAAAACGTGAAAATTCAACATGCTTTACTGAGTACCTTAAAAAACCTAGTCATACCAGGGGAAAATAAAGCTAAAGTTCTGAAGGAGGGACTGATAGAAGTTCTCTATCCAATGATGAAAATTGATCAGTACTTAGTAGTTTTTAAATTGCTGGGTACATTCAGAATGGTCATAGATGGACAAGGTACATTTTTTACATGATCTTTCTTATGGTTTTTTTGGTTAAAAACATTTGACAAATTGAAATTTCTTTCCTTTGCATAATCCATGATCATGATATTCATACCTGTCTTGTTTGATTCATATTTTTTTTTAGAAAATGCAGCCTTGAATCTCATTTCAAGAGTGGATTTCATTGAAAGATTGGTCTACTGGTGTTATAATTCAGACCATCTTGGAGTGAGAGGGGAAGTTCCTAGACTTCTCTCGTGGCTTGTGAAACATTGCCATTCTTTCAAACCGTTTCCAGGATTTTTGGGAGTTGTGGATAGTGTCAAGTGCATAATAGAGATGATTTCTTCAAATCATGCAGTGATGCAAAACGAGGCATTGTATGCTTTAAATTTATTGTGTACGGGATGTTCTTGTTCTAATTCTAGTCATATAGGAGAGATGAATAATGTTAATTTAGAGAAAAAGCTAATGGATGCCCTCATTGAGGCAGATATTGGTCAAAATATCAACTTTGTGCTGACAAAATATGGTGAGAAAATGGATAGGCCGACTATCGACAACTTGCTGACGTTGTTAGAGCAAATTGTGAAGTCACAAGCTGTTTGTGACCATTTGAGTCAGACTAAAGTTCGAGCACCGCTTTCCAAATTGTATACAAATCCTAATGCACAAAATGTCACAGAAAAATTAAATAAAATCTCTTTGAAAATATCTGACTAATTCTAAAGAAGAGTTATTCGAATGTTTCAGAAATGGTCTTTTAAAGATACTCGACTGTAACTTTTAGTATTTATTGTTGTTTATTCATACCATTTTAGTTGTGTATAGCTTTAATAGGGTTAAGATAGTGTTTTCAGCATTGAAGGTGGGAAATGGAGGGATTGAAATGGGCAGGTTCAAAAATATAGATCATGAAATTTTAAAATGCAAATAGAGGGATATGGTCCATAGTAGCTGCATTGAAAAACTGACATAATAGTGAATTTCACCAAAACCTAAACAATTTATTAGCTAACAGGTATATTTGAGATGTAATTTAATGAGATATATCTGAGTACTATTGCAGGAGAGTGCTAAGAGTCTTTCACACAGAAATGTTTGGCTTTGGTGGAAATCATATTTTTAACTCTCAGTATCAGTTAGATTTATATTTTTGATCCTTGTCCATTAAAAGCTCACTTCTGTAATTTATTCAAGTAAATGTTGTTTTCATTGAATAATTCCAGTATCAAAGTTTAGAAAGTTAGTCACAAATAGCTGCCTTTCACAAATAGATGTTTTTTATAAAACATTTTTAACTTTTTACCATTTAGTGTTCCTGTTCACAAATTTAGCATTAGGTGTTATTAAGAGTTGAGAAGGAAGGCTACATCTCTTCTGATTTCTCTTAGAAAAATACAGTTTTCCATTTAGGATTTCTTTCATTTCATAATACAGTATCGGAAACTTTTCATCTGGGGTATGTTAGTTTCATACAAGCATAAAGAATAAATAGCTTGCTGTTATGTTAAGAGAGCATTACAATTTCTCCTCGACTCACTCGAGGAAGGGATATTGACGTGGCTGTTAATTTGTCGGACAAGATAGTAGGGGAGGCGTATTTATGTGGTATTATCATATCATTGCGTTCCTTGTTGCTCTCATAGATTTGTCTATACCCCCGATGGAAACTTTCCGGTTCTGTATATAAAATAGCAAAAGTTTTTTGTTTCAATTATAAAATTTCATAATTAATGGAGTTTATCAATCCAAAATATAAAAAACTACCTGAACAGTAAAACTATATCTTTTATTCTGAGTGTTGGGCCAACAAACTAAGCATACATCTTTCTTATTCTAAAACACCTGTTGTTCACACTACTCACCACTACCTTAATACTAACTTATCTAGTTATCGTACACCTCTGGTTAAAATATCTATATCTTAAATTTGATTTAATGGCAAGTTTTTTCTCAACTTGCATGTTTGGTCAGGTCAAATCTTGCAAGTGAATTTTGACCCACTTCTAGTTGTCTGATTAACTTGAAATTTGGCAGGTGTTCATAATTCCGGTGACAATGCATTATGAAAATTTTGTTTGAGGAAAATAAAAAATGGTGGCTCCAATATGACGGATTAGTTTTGTGTTTATGGTTTGATCCCATTCTAACTCAGTATGTGCGAGTTTTCGGGGTCGGAGATTATGATTTCCTTGTCAAAATTCATGCATTAAATATGGCGGCTCCAATATGGCGGACGAGTTTGGTAATTATGATCCGATTCGATTCTAAATTGGTATGTGGGGGTTTTCAGGGTCGGAGATTATGATTTCCTTGCCAAAATTCATGAATTCAATATGGCGGAAGAGATTTGTGATTTTGATTTGTTCTATTCAAAATTGGTATGTGTGGGTAGATATTATGAATTTTTTGTCAAAATGCATGAATTAAATATGGCGGATTCAATATGGTGGACGAGTTTGGTCATTTTGGTCCGAATCGATTCAAATTTAGAGGTTTTGTGGGTCGGGATTATAAATTTAATATGGTGGCTCCAAGATGGCGGACGAGTTTTGTAATTATGGTCTGACTCTCTTCAAAATTGGCATGTGGGAGTATTCGGGATAGATCATGGATCATGGAAGATAATGGATGTTTTGCTAAAAAACAGGCCTTGTAATAACCATTCTTCATCAGAAATCTATAGATTAACTACATTTTACATTTACTATGAAGGGCCAGGTAGCTCAGTGGTTGAGATTGTCGCGTTCAAAATCATTGACTATTGGTCAGCTAGGTTCGAATTAGCGACTACAGATTTTCATCAGATGGCCCAAGAAAGTGCTAGTAATCGTTAAAAGGTAAGACCTCGTTAATCCTTGGCTCGCACAAGTTTCGACTTTTGAGGGCTGCCGTTCGTAAGGGGACGACAGCTGGTTAATGGAAAAAACAATTTTAACAACAATTTTTTTTTAACAATGGTATAAAGGGCGTCACATAGTTCAGTGAGCACAAAATTGCTCATCCTTAGTATGCCTAGTTTTGGTGTCTCGGTAGTTTTTCATATTCTGGATGTTATTCAAAATGTTCCAATATACAGTGTGCCTAAGAAGGATGAAAAGCATGAGGATCTTGGTAATTGTAAAAGTTGCAAAGTAGGTTATATTTCTCATTGTTCTCTCCGTGCAATGTTTCGTTTCGAGGAAACCATCATCAACCTCGTTTTCTATACTTATTACAATTTTTCAACATAGGCGGCTTAGAGAGCAATCCATGGCAACATAAATAGCTGTCAGATTTCATATATAATTAATTGTCTTCTTCAATTTTGAGAAAAACTAAATTCTCAAGGCGTAAGACCAGGTGATGACGAAAGGCTTAGACACTTTTTCGTGTGTTATACAAGATTGTGTGATGACGATACAAAATTTTCTTTTAAAGTGATCTGGTCGGATGAAAGTATTTGGTGCCAAAAAAGTCCAGGTGCGAAGAGATCATGCAGATACCCTCATCGATTCGGATTTAATATTCTATATGGAATTTCTGGCACAAAAGCTATAGGTCCATTCATCTACGTCTTGAACTGCACAACTCTACCTTTCTCTTTCGACAAAATCTGAAAGATGCATTGAACTATTTTCCAGGGAAAGCTGTGCATAATTGCTGATTTCAACGAGATTTTCTACCAGCTCCTAATTCCATAGCTGTTTAGAAAAACCTGTCAGCAATTTCCAAGAAAATGAATTGGCCCTTTAAGTGATACACCCAGGAAGGTCACCAGATCTAACACATTCAGATTTTTTTGTGTGCTCATATTAAAAATGGGGTGTTCAAAGAAAACTTCGAAAACTAGGAACACTTACTTTGCTCAGTATGATCAGCATTTAAAAGAATTACTCCTGAAATAATGCAGGGCATACTTGTCTACACAGCAAATCTATATATAGCACCTACTATTGACAATCTTCGAAAATAATTCTTGCCTGTGTAGTTCTTATTATTTTAGTTTCTGTTAGTTAAATATTGGATTATATTGAAGCAAACATTTTTTCTGATTAAAACATGATTTGCTATGAAAATTGCTGTCATTCAGGGTGTACTTTTTTGTGCCAAATAAACAAAAAAAAAAGTTTGTGATGGTTTCTTTGATTCAAAACGTTATACGAAGATTGTTTGAACACCATTTTGTAAGTAAGTAAGTAAACAACATTTTTGGGAATTCCCAACACCAAATTGACCTTTAAATTGCGCAACTTTAACCTACTGTGTACTCTTAGGGTTACCAAGATCCACATGCTGATCATCCTTATATTGGGCACAAGGCCCAGTCGATTCTAGATTTATATTCTGGTGGAGAAGTAAATATCATACCTTTTAATGATAGATGATCTTGTGATTTGATGAGAGGGGAAGTAGCAATGACTCAATAACTCTTATCTATTTAATAATCTACTTATACTACCAAATCGCACATTTTTATATTAATCTGTTGAGATAAAAATAGTGCTTTCTGAAATAGCGCATTTGAATTATGCCTAGTAACATTCCAAAAAAATGTGCTTTATTTAGTACCTATGAAGATAGCTCTTTAGTTGTTTTGGTATGAAAATAAAATTTGACTTGCATAATTCTATATTGGAAACTTATCCGCTATTTTGAAACATCTTCACTGGTTAGTTGGATTCATAAGACAAAAATTATAATACGAATATTCCAGATTTTATCGAATTTAGGAGCTTTTTGAAAATAATATTACACCATATAGAAGTATTATATTTTTATTCAAGTGTTTTTGCACTGTGTTGTATTGTTTTACTGTTGTACTGTTGCATTTTTACTGCATGACAACAATAAAATCATTACAAAATTCATCCTAGATTTATTACATCGCCTTTTACTGATTATAACATTTCTACCTCCTGCTCCTGCAGAAACTGACGACAGTTCCTAAAAACAATTGAAGAAGACCAGAAATTGTCTCTTTCACAATCTCATGTGACCAATTTAACTAAAAGTGGGTAGCTTAGTTACTACTATTGAATTTAATATAGCAGTTTAATTTGAAAATTCCACACCTAACATTTTCAACCAATTAAAGGCCTGTGTTTTTTATCGTTATTTGAATCACAAACTAATTTGGGAATATTTCCCTGAAAATGGTCTTATACTTGATTTATTTCTTTTTGAAAACACAAGAAGTTACTACACTACCCACTTTACCGCCAAATTTGAATTGAGGTGTAGGGATAATAGCCAACCGACTGAATTTTTCAACAAATTGTTCATCTAGTTCACTTTGAGTCCAGTTACATGATGTTATTATGAGAACTCCATCAGGATTAAGACTCTTGCATACATTCTCTATATATTTTCTCCTATTTTCCTTGGCATTCTCACTCAAACTGACTGCATCATACGTGCCTTTATCATGTATTACATTGTAGCTCTCTGGCAATCCTTCCAGAATATCACACGTCGAGTACAGTATATTCAAGTTGTGTTTTTCTGCTATCTTTCTTGCAAGTGTGACAGCGTTCACTGAATAATCGAGACCTGTTAGATTTGTATATCCTTCGTTGGCTAGTTCGATTAGTAACATTCCATTACCACAACCAATATCAACAAGTTTCGAGTCTTTTTTCACGTAATCTGAAAGCTCCATCCAGCGAGTGATACGATTTAAGATATCCTCGCCAAACCAAATATCCCCTGGATCGCCATGACTTGAGAAATTCTTCATTTCATCTTTGTAACGGCCTTCCCAATATTCTTGGGTGCCTAATTCTGATGCATCAAGCTCCTCCATAACTGTAAAAGTGAATTACTTCAACTACTTTCCTTCAACTGAACAAAAATTTTGATTGGGGACTTTTAAAGATTTGCGACAAGACATGAAAACAAAAACAACAAACTGAACTGAAAAAATATGAACCAGTAGAGATTTAGACAAGGGATATTTGTTTCAATTTGGACCTAAACTTTGAACTTTGGTTACTCAAATTTTTTTACTCTGATTTTGAATTTGATGTATTTTTCTGTTAGTGTGTCGCCATCTGTTTCTGAACATTTAAAATAAGAGCTTCGATGAAAAGCTGATAGATAGAACAATTCTGAGTTTTTTGCGGGTTTTTACAAATGAAAGAAGAGGATAATAATTATATTAACATTACAAGATACAATTACATTATTAATGTCCTAGTGAAAATATAATTATGATAATTGTTTCATGAAAAGGCCATTATCATTGCCTAAAGAAGACATCCCTTTATTTCTTTTATTAAAAACTGGCAAATATATGAAGTCATAGTTGTTCCATCTATCAGCTTTCCACCGAAGCTCTCATTGGTATTGCTGAGAAATAGATGGCAACACACATCAAACCAATATGTCAAAAAGTAGAGTAATCAAACGTCAGTTCAAATTTTAGGTTATGTGCCTGAATTGAAACAAAAACAATGGAGGAATTCAAAATTGAGGAATTGGACTTGTACGAACTATTAGACATAGATATAGAAAGTTCAGTAATAGACGTGAGTACAATTTGCCAAATATGAAAATTACTCCATTAATATTTTAATGAACGTCTTCAGATAAAAAAAGCTTATAGGAAGAAAGCTCTGCAATGCCATCCTGATAAAAATCCCGACGATCCAAAAGCCTCTAAAAAATTTCACGAACTTTCGAAAGTCTTAGAGGTACTGACAGATGTAGCAGCCAGAGCTGCATACGATAAAGTATTAAAAGGTAAGAAGGAAGCTGCTTTAAGGCACAAGCAGCTAGACAGCAAAAGAAGAAAATTGAAGGAGGATTTGGAAAGTAGAGAAAGACAAGCTGGAAAAACTCACAATAAAAAAACTGCTGATCAACTACTAAAGGTAAAATTACACACAACACTTTCTACAAATATGAGACACAATTTATTTTATAGGAAGAGATAGACAGATTAAGAAAAGAAGGCTCTAAACAAGTAGAGGAGGAAGTTGAATATGTTAAACGTCAGTTGAGAGAAGAACAAAGCTCAAGGACAGAACAATGGGATGGCTCGAAGTTTCGGATCAAAATTAAGTGGGAAGCTAGTAAAAATGATGCTACCAATGGTGGTTATACTCAAGAAATGTTGTACAGGTTCCTTTCTAAAGTAATCAAATGAAATAAAATAATTAAAATTTGAACTGAACATTAATTTTTTCAGTATGGTGATATACAAGCCTTGGTAATGTCTCCAAAGAAAAGAGGAAGTGCTCTAGTTGAATTCAAAGATAAGAAATCTGCAGTAAGTTTTTTCATTGCATACCGCAGTAGTTATTTATATAAAATATATTTTTCTTCCAGGACATGGCTGTCGATTTTGAAATCGGATTGTCTACTAATCCCCTAAAGTTAGAGTGGGTAGATGGACCACCTAGAAGCAGCAGACCGGCTGGTTCTTTGATAAAAGATTCTGATTTTGAAAGTGTTACATTAACTAAATTAAAGCAAGCTGAGGAACGAAAGCGGCTCATAGAACAAATGATGGCTGAAGATGCAGAAACCTGAATTAGTTCAATTACCCTGTGTTAATACTCACTGTTTTCGGTGTGTAATAAAATTGATTTATGTTGAAAGTTCAATTTACTGGCCGGTGTTTCTTTTAAAATTTGACACCACTTACGTTTTGTATTGAATTTTCGATATAACAAAACAAACAAAGAAAGTTTGGTTAGAATAGTTTCTAGTATCATCCAACTATAATGGCGCTTTATTTGAATACAGCATACACATTTTAGCCTTTTGTATTGTTATCAGAAATTACTTTTCGTTATTACTTACATTATTTTTAACAACGTAATTGAAGAAAAAGTAGCAATTTATTAATTTTTATAAGCTATGCGAACCGCAAAAATTCCTATCAACCTGGCTTTACTTTGAAGGCGACATGACATATAGGCGTCCACGTCCACATGGACCAATCAAAACAGTTGTGTTTGGATTGTTTTTCTATTTACGTAAGGTTAGTCAGGTTGGGTTTTTAGGCATCTTAGTCAGGTTGTAAAGACTAGGCGGAACGCGGAAATGTCAAATTTTAATTTTAGGCCAGTCGAAACTTTAGAATATAATCTCAAGACTAGCTGGACTGGCATAAATTTAAAATTTGACGTTAGGAATTCTTGCGAAACACTAGTAAACTCGAGTCGATTTGGATGTTTGAAATTATAACAAAGAGTAGGGATTTTATAATAACCCCAAATCTTTGGTTATACTACTAGTTCTTGCGTGAAGGCGAAAACATACCCTTCCAAATTTTGCAAGACGTCTGCATCGTACCTAGTCAATCTTTATGCAAACAAACCGACTTTAGCCACGCTTTGTTTACATGCAGACTGACTTGGGTCGACTTTTCACAGTCCCGAAATTCGATGAAACGATGATCCGAAAGTAGGTTATGGCTGAAAATACCTTATAGCCAGTCTAGTTTGGATTGGTCCATGTGGATCGCATATACGGAAGTCCGGTCGATTTGAATTCTTACTCAGCAACACTGGAGACTGGTTCATCCCACGTTTATTCTCATTCGGTAAGTGGCAGCGTCTTATCACGTGATGCTGACGTTGCTGACATTTTTCGTGGATATGTCAAAAAAGTTTCTATCCTTTCTCCTTTCCTTTCATTTGTAAATTGGACCACGATGACGACCCAGCAACAAACTGCACCACAGCCTAAACGGGGGATAGTAAAACAGGTAAGTACCCGAATAAATTGTTTCGAAAACCATTACTTTGTTTCATCAAAACGGCTTTTTACTCATTATTTTCCCGAATTTCACCAAGAGGACCGACCCAAAAATAGGTTGAAATGGTGCTATGTTGGCATTCGATTCGTGCATATGGACCCTTGAAAGCATAAAAATATTTATGTTTTGCATGTTTAAACAGTCCTTTAATTATCTTCTGTCAGCGTATCGATTCAGCATTATCAGTAAGCCTTCATTGAAAGAAAATATTTTTTTAGGTTATAGAACTAATTATTATGAGTTGGCATTAAGTATTTACGAATATTAGCCCACCCTGATGGTTTATTTTTGTTTAGATTCTCTCCGGGGATTCTGTGATCATCCGAGCCTCTGCAGGGGCACCTCCTCCAGAGAAACAACTCAACTTTTCCGGAATAACTGCACCAAAACTGGCCAGGAGGGCAGGATCAGGAGATCAGTAAGTACATCTTATTTTTTTATCAAACAAGCACCTTTGTAATGCTTCTTGTATTCTATTATAGGGCTGATACGAAAGATGAACCCTGGGCATGGGAAGCTAGAGAGTTTCTGCGTAAAAAACTTGTTGGAGAAGAGGTACTTTTTACTGCTGAAAAGCCTCCAAATGCAATGCGTGAATATGGAGTTGTTTACTTGGGAAAAGGTATTGCTATATTCCTAGTGGTCTGTTCAATATCAACATTTATTAATTTTTGACAGATATCAATACTGCAGAAAATATCACCGAGTCATTGGTATCTGAAGGTCTTGTGTCTGTTAGACGAGAAAACGTGAGGCCTACTCCAGAACTGACCCGTCTAATTGAGTTGGAAGATGCTGCCAAGTCTGCAGGCAAAGGAAAGTGGGGTCCAAATCCTGCTGTGAGTTTGATCACTTGTCAAAGTCATCTTTCGATTTATAACGTATGCATTTTAGGAGCATGTGCGTGACATCAAGTGGTCAGTGGACAATATGAGGGCCTTTGTGGAACAACACCAGTTTAAACCCATCAAGGCCGTTATTGAACATGTTCGAGATGGATCTACAGTTCGTGCCTTTTTATTGCCTGATTTCTATCATATAACCTTGATGATATCTGGAATCAGAGTAAGCATAATTTTAAATGTTTTTGTTCTGCATTTTATATTGTATGGTGTGTGATTCCTGTCATGTTTCAATCTCATGTTAGATGAAATGGTCATTATCCAATATAAATAGGGTAAATAATAGTTATTTATATTTATAATTTCACTTCACTAACACTAAACATTGGAACATTTTGAATTACTTCACATAAAGTAGTTAATTTGTTAAATTTCTGTTTGATTACGTTTAGTACAATTATTATCGTAATAAGCATTTGATTTCTCACTGATGAAAAAATGAGGATTTGTTACATTTTTTGTTTGTTACTGGAAGTGATAATTTTATATGAAAGCCTACTTATAATAACTGCTTAATGAGAAGCATTACCATTTTTTTACATGTTTTTAGTCTTTATTATGCAACTTGTTTATTCCATTATGGATGATTTGAAGTTATTAAAAGCAGCTCGAACTGTTTATGTTTCTGAGACATGATGAAATTTTCCAGCTGGTTTAATGTTGATGATGAATTCAAATTATTAACTTTGTTATTCATAGAGAGGAAACATCCAAATTTCTAGTTTTGCGAGTATAATAGAATAATATCTTCATTTAACCAAATTAGGTAATTAGTTGTTATCCAGTTTACTTCTGGTGTTGTTTGTATTGAGACACATTACATTTCTTGTTCATGTATTCTTCATCCTTTTATACCGGTTCTCCTCTTATCCTATCCACTTCATCAAGGTTTTTATCACTAACAATGAAAGTATAATCATCTGAAGTTGAACAATTTTGTAAACAATCTCAAATGTTCTATGGAAAATATTGAGCAATGTTTACACAGGAACGAATTGAGATTAAATGCAAATTAAACGAAAGTTATGCTGGTAAAAACAAAATATAAATTATACCCTATTCATGACAATGAAATAAAATTTCAAATAGTTAACACTACATTGTAGTATGTGTTTGAAATAAAATACTTGGGAGTTATGGTAGACCACAACACTTTAATGCTAAAAGTCAAGCTGAATATATCATTAAAAAAAAATCTAGTATTGCAAACAAGTATCAATTCCAGAATATTAACATAACTGTATAATTATTCCTCATTTTGAATATTGTCCAACAGTAATATATTTGATAAATCAAAACACACTCAATTTTGAAAACTTCAAAATATTGCTAGTAATGAGAATTATTTTAAGGTGTAGTCAATATACTTCTATTCAAATCAATTAGTAGTGGTGGAGGGATGAAAAATTAATTTTTCAAGAGATTAAGAGATTTTAATAGTTTACCATATGCCTTCAAGGAAGCAAATACTGTAAATTTAAATCAAATCCCATTCAAAATCTGCATCATTGATTTTTAAATTTGATCATTAACCGTTTTCAAATTCATATAATCATTTATTGACCTTAGGTAGTTGCTGTTTTCTTTTATATTTAAATTATTTTATAGAGATATACATTGCAAACCATTTATTGCATGATTAGGATATCCAATTCGAAAAAATATTTTCTTTCAATCATCTGCATATACGAAAAAGTTTGCAGTGTCAAGTGAGTGTCGATATATTGATGAATATTATAAATAGCAGAGGTCTCTAATATTATTTCTCTGGGTATAGCTATATACTATTAGACTAGAATAAAATAGAAAGTTATTTATCCATTAACCAAAAAATTATAATTTTTTAACTTAATAAATGAAACAAAAATTAAGAAGCCATAAGTTATATTTCTAAGTGTAAAAACTATCATATGAAAACAGGACACTTCATCACATGTTCAAAATTATACTTAGTTTCTTTTTATGAATATTATTATTGTATTTTGCAAATAACTTGAATCATATATTATAATAAATCATAAAGCTTATAGTAAAATGGTCTGAATCTCATTGTCCATGACCAGGAAAGTGACTTTGAAATAGTTTTCAAATAGTTTCGAATTAGTTTTCAAATAGTTTTGAATTCTGAATTTGAAATCCTGCATCAACAAACCCCACATCAGAGCTCATGTCTTTTGTGTCAAAGTTTGATGCTATATTATTGTAGTGAAAATCCAAAGAAATTGATTTTGTTAATAGTTATTTTCCATTTCATCTCACAAACAGTCTTTGATTTGAAGCAGAATATTTTTGATTTGTATCCAGCATAAAATTAGTAAATCAAATTATTGATTGAAAACCTCACTTTGGATTTTGAAAAAGTATTTCAGATCTGACAGGACTACTATCTTTTTGAAGCACTGAATGAAAACTGTATAAACTACCCACAAATATAAAGTAATCAGAATCTTTTTCTTCTTTCAAATCATTATTATCAGAGTATATTAAAACTCTATGGTGGATGTTTGGGTATTGTATTTGAGTGTTTATAATATCTTTGTGGAAAAATCGAAAAATCACATTGAAATATTTTTTACTATGTTCCTAATTTAAGTATAATTGTTATAAGTTTCTCATTCTGATAATGTCTTGTTGTATATATAATAATAATAATAATATTCATTTATTTGGTTAAAAAGTACAATTGAAAAAATCAATGCATAATAATCAAAGAAAATTTCCAAAAGTATTAATATAAAAAAATGTATAAATGTAAATAACTGCATGTATCCATATTTTAGCTATGATATGCTTACCTATTTTAATAATCTACCACTATCTGCTAATGACAAGTAATTAGCCAATTTATATAAGTCTGGGAATAAGGATAAACAAATGGAAATTAAATGAGTAATTATCTTTAAGGAGAAAGGATTTATGGACATTCTTATTATAACCCTACTTTCCAAACAATCTAATTTCATGTGATCTTAATAGAAAACTATCAAACCACTCAAGTGTAAAAGTATGTGGTAGAGGGAATAATTATTTGTTCTCTTTGTGTTATCCCACACCCTTCTAATATCCTATTTTATATGATTTTCTATGCATATTGAGTTTTTTTGTTATGTAATTTTCAGTGTCCTGGATTCAAACTCGATAGCAACGGCAAGCCTGATCCTTCCATAAAGGTAGAATACGCTGAAGAAGCCCGTTACTTCATTGAAGTACGACTCCTTCAGCGAGACATTGAAATTGTTCTCGAATCTGTCAACAACAACAACTTCATCGGCACCATCGTTCATCCTAAAGGCAACATTGCCGAAATTCTTCTGAAGGAAGGCTTCGCTAGGTGCGTCGATTGGTCTATTGCCTTCATGACATCAGGTGCTGATCGACTCAGGGCAGCTGAGAAGCAAGCTAAGGAGGCCCGCCGCAGGTTGTGGAAAGACTTTGTTCCCAGTGCACCAAAGATAACAGGTTAGATAGATATGTTTATTCGTCTGTAAAGCTATACCCTATAAACCAAAAAAAAAAACTTACTGGGCTAGGGAAAGTTGCTTGAAATAGTTTTCAAATAGATTTTGAATTTTAAATCATGCATCAACAAACCTCACATCATGACGTCATGTCTTTTGTGTCGAAGTTTGATGCTATATTATTTTGGTGAAAATCCAAAGAAATTGATTTTCTTAATGGTCATTTTCTATTTCACCTCACGGACAATCTCTCATCTTCAAGTTGGAATATTTTAGAGTTTTGTATTTTGCTACAAAGTTGTTCTTGTAGAAAACTTTGCAAAGAATATAACCAAGATACCATTCAAAGGACGTAGGGAGCAGCAGTTGTTTTCTGTTGGATACTTGCTGACGAATATACTTATTGTATGGGTTAAAGTGAAAGCCTAGATTATACTTGATCCATTTTTTCATTAGTTGAATATAAATAAATAATAATTTTCACCATCCTGCATCAAATATTTCTATGTTACAATTTTTTTATGTGGTATAACAGGTAAAGAGAAGGAATTTACTGCCACTGTCTTGGAAGTCAACAACGGCGACGCTCTAGTGCTCAAGATGGCTAACGGCGATTCGAAAAAAGTCTTTTTGGCCAGTATCCGTCCACCCAAAGAGGCTGGTCGAACCAACGACGATGATGGCAAGCCCATGCCGAGACCTAAGGGATTCCGTCCTCTCTATGACATTCCTTACATGTTCGAAGCGAGGGAGTACTTGAGGAAGAAACTGGCCGGTAAAAAAGTGCACGTCGTCATAGACTATATCCAGGAGGCAAGAGATGGATTTCCAGAGAAAGTTTGTGCTACTGTTTCTATTGGAGGAAAGTGAGTATATCTTAACTGATAGATACTTATCAATACTCGAAAAGGAAACAACAAAATATTGAAAATTACTACCTTATATCAGTAGTTCCTACTTTTTGTAAAAAATATCTTATTACCATAAAACAACCTGCTGAACCCAAATCAATTTGGTTTATCAAATCAAGGTGGTTGATATCATAGAGGGTTTTGAATGTCTCTCTCCCCTTTATCTCTGTATATATCCAACAGATAACACTTGTACTGGTTTTAAATAACTCGGCAGATTTTGAAGTTATCAAAGTTGGAGTTCCTCAAGGCTCCATACCAAGCCACTCCTTTTATCATCTATATTAATGACCTTTTTACATAATGTCTCCTTATGGCTTATATATAATAGAAAGGTTAAGATTACCCCTTGATTGAATTAATAGTCATATCACATTTTCGACAGTGGACATACAATATGTGTCCTCTTAGCCATCGACTAGAGGATGTTAGTTAATTAGACTTTCCAAATTCAGAATACCAAAATCAAGCAAAAACTCTCTAAATGTGATTTTATATGGTGCACGACCTTCTGATGTCAAGGACTTGCATTTCAGTAGTTTCAAAAAACACATGCAAAAAATAAATAAGTAAATAAATAAAATCGATCTGAAAAATGTTCGGTTTGCAGGAACATTGCTGAAGCTCTAGTTCAGAAGGGCCTAGCGACAGTCGTCAAGTACAGAGCTGACGATGATCAGCGTAGCTCCAAATACGACAGCTTGCTAGCTGCCGAAACCAAGGCTATGAAAGAACAAGTTGGTGTTCACTCAAAGAAAGAAGCTCCTCCTCTTAGAGTTACCGAAATTGTAAGTAGAGGTCGCTCGATCAATTTTTCATTTGAATTACAATTATTCATGAATTTTGCAGTAAATAATCAATGAATCTCGTGAAATACTCAACACTTTTTGTATTTAGGATGCTGGCAGAGCGAAACTGGAACTGTCATCTTTCCAAAGAGCGCAACGAATTGAAGCCATCGTCGAGTTTGTTGCAAGTGGGTCTAGGATGAGGCTGTACATCCCAAAATCCAACAGTTTGTGTACATTCTTGTTAGGTAAGAAAAATATTCATTTAGTCCTTCCTAAAATTTCATCAAATATAGAAAAGAAATTGAGTCGGGGTACCTCAAGGTTCATAGATGAGGCCCAGTGTATATATAATTTATGAATTTTGACATTTTTTCAATTGTATGAGTGATTTAATGAGTCTATCACAAGTGTCACTAAATATTATATACTTAGTGTGCCATGGAGTTGTTATGATGACATTTCTTATCATGTGTCACACAGGAGGAATAAGCTGTCCGAGAGCGACCCGTCAAGCGACAGAAACTGCCGGCGAACCCTACGGAGACGAAGCCCTTCAGTTCACTAAAGAAAAATGCATGCAACGCGAAGTTTCCTTTCAAGTCGACACCCACGATAAAGCGGGCAACTTTATCGGCTGGTTGTGGGTCGACAATGTAAATATGTCCGTAGCGCTGGTCCAGGAGGGTTTTGCCTCGGTTCACTTCACCGGAGAGAAGTCTCAGTACGCCACTCAGTTGAAGACCGCTGAAGAAAGTGCCAAAGCCCAGAAGTTGAGGATATGGAAGGACTTTGTCGAGGTGGAAAAGGAAGACAAGAAAGAAGAAGAAAAAGTGGTAAGTGTGGTCATCAGGCTACTCTTCTTCTTTTTTTTTGTTTTATTCTATTGGCTTTAGCTGCAAGGACATGTATTCGATTCGTTTTTTTTCTATTATTTGTTTTGGGTGGCTAAACTGCCAGGACCATCAGCTAAGATCTAAAATTAATATCATCTCATTCAACTATTTTAATTCCAGCCAGTTGAACGCAAAGTGAACTTTGAAGAAGTGGTGGTTACGGAAATAACGCCTGATGGAACTTTCTACGCTCAGAAAATCTCGGAGGGTCCCAAAGCTGAGGCTCTCTTTGCTAAGCTTCGTCAAGAATTCCAAGCCAACCCGCCTCTAGGAGGTGCATTCACTCCCAGGCGTGGTGATCTGTGCGCTGCCAAATTCACAGTGGACGATGAATGGTACAGGGTGAAAGTAGAAAAAGTCCAAGGTGAGTGAAAATCGGAGATTATGAGAGAGAAATATGCAGTGTTCTTACCAAAATGGAAATGAATATATTTAATGGACATTGTCCTTGGAACAAAAATTAGCGAGATTTTCTTCAACTTTGTGTTATATTTTTGTTCAACTGACTCGACAACATATAACCTAAAAAACGAATTGAAGTTACGAATATTGAAAATTATAATAAAAATCAAACGCTAATCGATTTCATAAAAAAAAAATGTAGTTTATTTGAGATTTGAACCCTCATCCCCACTATCCATATCCCGATTGTTCCCCCACTCATCACTCGTTGCTACGAGCTCACATAATAATATGATGAAATTGACTGCTATAAAAACTTCCTGCCAACTATTCGAAAATATAGGATTGGATTGTCATCAATCTTTATAATGAAAATGTCAAATCATCCTCACTATTACTACTCATTTTCGATTACTTATTTTTTTCATTAATTAACTGTGATTTTAATTTTATTACTTCAAATTATCTCACTAAAATTTACAGAATAGAAATTGTTTGAAATGTTCATGAACAGTCTCCATAACAGTTTTACGTAACTGTCTGTTTTATACTCCTTGTATTTTGATGTATTATGTATTAATAAACCTGTTAATATTAAAAAAAAAACGAGTTTTGTAAATTCTCGATTCAATCTGTCCACAGGAGGCAAAGCGACCGTCCACTACATCGACTACGGCAACAAAGAAACCCTGCCTTCCACCCGCCTCGCCAGCCTACCCGCCGCCTACACCAGCGACCGGCCGTTCGCTACCGAATACAGCATGCCTTTCGTTACCCTGCCTAAAGACGAGGAGTTCTCCTCCGTCGCTATCAAATACCTAAAGGAAGACACCGCCGTCAGCAAGGTAACAAATTAAACTTCATCGTAACAAAAACAAAAGCAATGATATAATTTATAAATGTACATTATCTATTTAAATGTTACTTCGAATTAACGTATGCTAACATTGCTATTTTAATTTTTCTATATTTCATTCTTCTTGTGTTATTATTTTCACTCATAGTTATACATATTAGATTTCCAATTTCAATAAAGATGTTATTATTATAGGTCTACCTCAACGTGGAGTACAGGGTGCCTGGCGCTCCGCCCGCGGCATCGCTGCACACCGACAAGACGACCGAATCGGACATCATCAAAAATCTCGTCAAGGAGGGCTTGCTCATCGTTGACGTTAAAGCGAGGCGACAAAATAAATTGGTGAGTTTGGGAAAAAAAATTACTTTATTGTATGAAATAATTTTTCTTTTTGGCGGTGTTTGATTGTTATTTGGTGTCATATGGAGTGAAATGGGGGAATTTTAGAGAGAGAAATGGAGGGAGAGTGATATAGAAGGAGAGAGAGAGAGAGAGTGAGATAGGAGAGAGAGGAAGGGGGAAGAGAAAGATACTCTACTCTAAGAATTGCCAAAAACAAGTGAAAAAAAATGTATATTCTCCGTTCGAATCTTATTTCTCAAGTAGTAAGAAATTCAGGATATTCTGAATTGAAGAATATTAATTATGGAGTTCTTCGAGTTTCTTTACTTGGGCCAATTCTCTGTTTATTATACATAAATTACCTGTTGAACAACCAAATTACATTACAGGTTCACTAACTATTTTTGCTGATGACAGTACTATATTTTGGCTTCACTTAAACAAAAAGTTTTTTTTTGTAAAAGTTTTTTTTACGAATCTCCTAGGTTTTCAAAGAAAACCCCTCAAAAGCAGAGTTTATCGATCAAGGGATATCCGTGACCTACAGCGGTGGGGATTACAGCGGTGACAGCGGTGGTGATTACAGCGGTGACAGCGGTGGGGATTACAGCGGCGACAGCGGTGGGGATTACAGCGGCGACAGCGGTGGGATCGATCCCGAGCCACCTGGTTGAAAGGAAAAATCTTCAACACCACAACCGCTTTGCTTAATGATACGATTTAACCTGAAAAAAGTAAAAGGTGTGATTTAAATTTACACGAGAAAAAATTAACATGATATCTTTTAGGTATCATTTCGAAGGTACCCCTTTCACATTTATTTTATTTGCAGGACGATAATCCGAAATATTTTGATAACGTATTTTAAATTTCAATTATGCTATATTTCATTAACACTCATTTGAAAGTATTGTAAAACTGAAATAAATTCGCAGTAGCACTTCTGATTCGGATAATAAATAAAAATTTTAGAGGGCTGGAAGGGGAAGGCAAGATACATGATGGCAAAGAAATATAGTAAGAGATATTGTATGCGGATAAAAAGGTTGAGGTTGAGAGATGGGAGCAAACCGTGAACTTGACATGAAACAACACTACAATAATTTCACTACATTAGTTGTCCAGTCAAACTTTGGAAAGAAGTACACACTCTAAAGTTGTCAATTTTATCAATTTCGGAAAATTTGTTCTAAATGTGTTTTTTTTTTGTAGCTGGAAAGTTACAGAGAAGCACAGGAGGTCGCCAAAAAGCAGCACGCTAACATTTGGGAGTATGGAGACATCACAGAAGACGATGCTAAGGAATTTGGACTTGGCAAATGTAAGTGAATTTTGAAAATTTCTGGGAATGATACTCTTTTTTTCTTCTTTTTTTTTATGAACTATTTTCACTTCTACGAATCTGACGTTTTTGTTTATCATTTCAGAAACATGATATAGGGACCACTTCACCAGAGCAAACAGACTACTATGCTACTCTAAGTTAACCACACATAGTAGACTTCCAAATCATATTGATTAGTAGACTTCCATTTACATTTTATGATCATATATGTATAAATAGAATCTGATGTATACATAATAAGATATATTTTTATCAACAGTGGTACTTTGTAACGAAATATGTTCCGGTGTACTTTTGTTGTTTTTGATGTATTGTGTCTAGAACTACGGATTATATTTATTCTGTAAGATTAGCGGGACCTTTATACTGAATTCTATGTCGGCAGTTTGAAAAGTACCTAAATAGAGACCTAATTGTTTTACTTACATAATTTTATGTATATTTTGATTTGTTTTCCTACGTGTTCAATTTTTGTTGTTCCCTTGCTCACAAGAATTATTTATTGAATGATATTTGATGTAATTTTTAATTTGTTTTTTTTATTATTATGAAGAAGTGTCATCTTTTTACACTGAACTGAAGCTTTTTGAAGTCTCTGGTTATGACAGCATGCTCTATATATTTTGTTATGGATTTGTGTATATTTCGACTTTCTATTTGAGGGAATCATATAATGACTGTAAGGGACGGGCTCTGTTTCCATAATAAAACAATTTATTGTTTGCTACTTGTGTTTTTCTTTGCCTTCATGCATATATTATATGTTATTAATAAACTTCATAAAACGTATTCCTCTATTCGACTCTTAGTAGGGTATTACAGCACTATGACCTCAATAATGAAAAAGATATAGGGAAATGAAATTTGAGACCCACTATTTCAATTCAAAACTTATATCAGAACTTTGACTACACCATTAGAATCAGGGAGTCTTGAAATATTACTGACCATAATTTCATCGAAATCTGTTAATGAATAAAAAAATTATAAATTATGAGATAAGATGACATTTTCCTGAAATTCCATTAACATATTTTTTCTAATTTTATTGTCTTATGATTTCTATGAAATAATGACTGACCAGTTATAATATCGAGACCTCTTGAATACAGTGGTGTATTCAGAATTTTGATGAAAGTTCTGAAATTGAATTGGTGGGTTGATTAAACGGCATATTTTTCAAATTTCATTCTCTTGTAACTTTTTTATTGATTGACCCATTTCAAAGTGATTTACACAGGACCCATTTGAAAACGTCGCGAAAAAAATCGCTAGAAATTTTATTAGATTTTTGACCTTTAAAAATAAGATTAGTCGATATTGGAAATGAAGATTTATTCATAAAATTTGTTGTCCTAGTAGTCTTTTTGAATGACTGCATAACGAAAAAAAAAAAAAAAATCCCCAATCAGTTGAAAAATATAAGTTTTATATATCTATACAGGTCGTATTTTTTATGTCGTACCACTATTGGCATCTCGAAAACGGTAAACGATACGAAGTTGGTTAAATTTGACAAAAGTTGCCTATTTTAGTGAACAATGAAATGATGTTTCCAAATCGGAATTATTACAAACCGTTTTCAAAATATACGGGGAAAACTGAAATTACCGTTTTTCTTTTCTTTGCGATGGCATATAGGGACAGAAATGTAGAAACAAATACCAGGTAAGATAGATACATATCTGAAGTCGGTAAGATAAGGACTACTTAAATTCCTAAAAAAAAATGCAGGTCCGTATTCGAAAAAATAGAGTTGAGGGTGGCCCCGAGGAACGAAACGTCGTTTTGAAAATTGAAGTATAGCACGTGAAAGAAAATTCAAAACAGATAAGAAAGTTTTCCGAACACATTTTCCTATTCCTAAAAATAGGGGCCCCAACGCAAAGAAAATAAAACGGGTAATTTCGGTTTTCCCCGTATATTTTGAAAACGGTTCGTAATACTTCCGATTTGGAAACATCGTTTCATTGTTCACTAAAATAAGCAACTTTTGTCTAATTTAACCAACTTCGTATCATTTACCGTTTTCGAGATGCCAATAGTGGTACGACATAAAAAATACGACCTGTATATATCTTAAATGAATCACACTGTACATAAAAAACTTTCAGCTTTTATAATCTAAGGAAGGTCTGGCAGTCGCAGGCTCTTAGGCTGTAACGAAAATAATTAGTATTTGAAAAATTATGCTATTTTTTTTATTGGATGAAATGTACAAAAAATCATAATCAATTCTTTTCCATCTTCCAGTATAATATGAACAATCGCAGAGTTGCGTCGCCACAGCTGTCAGCCGGTCTTACACGCCGCATTAGATATGTTTCACATTAAAATATCTCACTTACTTTCCTTGAAATGTCAACTTTTTTCGATACTTTTGAATCTGAACTCAAAGAAATAAAACCACTCAATAAATGCTGAAAACGTTGAAAACCATTTAATACATCCACATATATGTATAGTAGTTACAAATACTTGAAAATTTCTTAAAAATACCTGATATTTTACAGTTCTAATTAAACATCTTCTATACACTATAAATCATCTTACACTCTAAAAATCAAATGCAATTCTCCCAAATCAAGCAGAATCAATTAACAAAAATAATAAAAAGAATCTGTCACAATTTTCATATTTATATAATCATTATGTACAAATCACAAAAAAGTTTATCACTCTTGTTGTTGTATTTCTCCTTCCTGTGTTTGACCTGTTGACTTTACCATACAAGATCTTGCAACGGACTCGAAAAGCCTGCAAAGAAAATGTTCAATTTTCAGGAGGGTAATCCCAATTTTCTACTTGCTAGTTGAACATAGGTAACAATATAATGTAATTTTTGTTATGAAGACTAAAGTTGTTTCGGGATTTGAGGTCTTAAGTTTTTCGTGTAAAATGAAGATTATTACTTTTATTATTATATGCTATGACAATTGTTCACTTCTATTTTCAAGCTGAACTGTTATATATAAAGATGTACCGTTCTTTTGGCCTTTGACATATCACAAGTTTTTTAATAGAACCATAAATTATATATATATATTTTTTAACCTTATACATTGTCTGTTTTTACATATACATATATGTGTTTACTAATAATTTTTAACTTTATATCATTTGTGAAATTGCTGTTTATTTTTAAGGTTTAGTTAATCTTTAATTTTACAAGCTTTGTCAATAAGAATATGTTTCTTCGACAAAGTATATATCTCTCTCTCTCTCCCCCTCCCCTCCCTGTCCTCTCTCTCCCTCCCTATCTCCCATCCTATCTCTCTCTCCCATCCTATCTCTCTCCCTCCTCCATCTCTCCCTGTCCCCCTCTATCACGATCAAAAAACTTCATGAAATTTGGAAAATCTAATTATTTTTAAATTAGATTTTTCCAAATTTCATGAAGTTCCGGATCATGTACAAGGGTGGTGCATTTGGCTATAATAATAATAATAATTTTTCATATGAAGCATTCCTTATGTTGGGTAGATTATGAAATAATAATCAAATAATAATCTCCCAAAACCGATTGCCGTACAAAAAAAATGGGACCGGAAAACAGGATTGTTTTTAAATTTTAAAAATTCAATAGCGGCGGATAAACGTTAGCCTGAAATTTAATGTCGGCGTTCAATCACGTTTTCTGAGAAAACGAGAGCATTTCGTAAGAAATTACCAGAGATCACTCCTTGTGGGAATTGAAATGTCTTTCAGCTCGCCAAATGTTTTTTTTTTATAAACCATATACTTTCAAAGATTACTCTATTCATTTATTTTTAAATAAAAATTTTTTTTGTTTCACCCCTGGAATTTTAGTTCGAACTTCTAGCATATCAAGTTTTGTGGTGCAACAATCGATCCTCGTCTCAAAACACAATTGTACTGGATTAAAAAAAAAACAATCGCTTACTTTTCGATTTCGGGAGCACAGTGCACAAACTCGTGCTGCCAAAACCTGTATATGGGATTCTTGATGAGCTCTATGAACGTAATCAACAGACCCCACGGATGCGGCCTATTGACGATCAACCTCTCCAGCAACACCCTCGTGATCTGCTCCTGAATGGCTTCGGTGTTGGCTTCGGCGAACAAGTACAGCAGGGTGCAAGAGAAGTAGTGGGTGTGGCTGTTCGGGTACCTCAGCTGGTTCGCGATGGCGTTCAGAAAGAGGTACCTGCCTTCGGTGTCGAGATCCACGGCTAGATTCTGGAAGATGTCCATGTGCGCGCCGTGAGCGATCGTCGTCATGTTAGGGCTGTGGCCCCGGTTTCGAATGGAGGCGATGGCCTGCGTGCCTACGTACAGGATCAGGGCGTTCATTATTTGGGTGTTGTAGCGGACTCCTGGGTTATTGGAAATCTAAAAAAAGAAAATGAATTACTGAATATGCCATTCTAAAGGAAAACAAAAATCACAAGAAGATAAAGCAAAACATCTGCTAGATGGAAAAGATGACAGCTGAGAATACAAATCAGGACAAAACTCAGCGCAGGCAAAATCAAAAGCAGGGTCAGAATTTATCCGAGTATCTTTTTTTTTTTTTTTTATTTTTTTATTTTTTTATTTAATACTTTATTTACACTCAATATAATATATACGTAAGTTGGATAATATTCAGAATACAATGAACCAATTAACTAATATAATAATATACATATCATAGTATAGTACTTAAAAATTACACATCTTTAACAAGTATTTTTCCAAATAAGCAGTATTGCTTGTAATGGAACATAACACAATCAATGACAGATGTTCAGGTCTTAAAGGAATTAAAGCACAATGATTTACTTAAGAAAATAAAAAATTAACAAAAAAAAAGAAAAAAAAAAAGATTAACTTACATATAATTTTGTGTACTGATTTGGATCATTAGTTCTTTTTTAAACAATGCATAACTATCTATATTTTTGCTAGAGATTGGTAGTTTATTGTAGGTTTGAATACATTTTAATAGTGGATTATTCAGAGCCACATTAGTTCTTACATTGGATTTCATTTATTGGAGTCATGGATGTATTACATTTCTGTTGATTTCTTGTAACCTTATATATGTATTTGCATTGTTCAATATTTAATATTTTGTCCAGGGGTAAAATACCAGTGACCTAGTAAATTAAATTAATATTTGCTTTATAGTCAAAGCCAAATAGGATTTTTACTAAATTCAAAAGAGAAATAAAAAGAACTTGTCAAAGAAGAGCCCTTCCTTTCAGTTGATACGTCATGAAGAGTACTTCGACCACATCGCTGAAGAACTGACGCAGTGGCAGTTGAAACACTTGGAGATTTTAACCAAAGAAGACCACGGTAAAACCCAGAAACCAACCAAATTTGAAGTCATACCTTGGTGAACACAATAAATGTTTTTCTACATTCATGCAAAAAACAAAACTTTATTGAACTATATTTGGTGGAAAAACTGTCTCTTTATTGCACTCATCTGTCATTCTACTATAGCGTTCTGTCATCATGACAGACATAAACTTTTAAATCGACGCCAAATTTAGCCCATTTTCTGTGAGATTGTATTATCTTTCAAATAGTTGCATGTTCCATCATATTCATTATATAATGGACTATGAAATTACTAGAAAATGCAATTTGTTAAAAATAAAATTATTTCCTTCGAATATCATCTGAATTACACAAAATGTTTTTGAATTACTTTTAGCAGATAGATTTAAACAAACAATGTCTTCCTTACAGTTTAGTGCCACCTAAATGAAACATTTTCTGGTTTTTGCATGAACGTAGAAAAAATATTGTATGAAACTCGTGCAAAAAGAGTTTATTGCACTCGACGTGAAATTGTCCAACGAGGCCATCAGGCTACTTTTGCACTTGTTACATAAATAACTATTAAAATCTACTTTGGAATAAAGCTGTGTTCATTATAATCTAACTATATTAAAAAAAAACTAACCTGCATATTGCCTCTGAGTTCCGACAGGAACGTAACGGGCGCCCTAGCCTTCAAGTACGAATCCAGATCCTTTTTGAACTGAGGCGGAGTGATCAGCATGGCGATGTTGGTCAATATCCTCGGTCCGAACGATATCTCTTGCAGCATGTCTACTTTCAGGTTGGGAGTGAACGGATCCGGCAGTCTCATGTTTCTCGGAAAGGCCGACAGGATGAGGTTCCTCATTTGAATACAGTTTGGTGGGATGACGTCGCAGAAGCCGTAGTGGTAATCACAGAGAAATTCGGGGAAGTCGTGGAGAAGGACCAACAGGACACGTAGAGTACCTGGAATTTTATGGAAAAGGCTTCATTAACAAGTGTAGAAATCACTGAATATACTCATTCAGCACCAGTCATCAACATTACATATTGATTTTTCCATTAAAAGATGTTTTTTCCTAAAAATATTACCCATAAATTTATTGATCTCACATTCTGTACTTCGATTCAGACTCTGAGAGATATCAACGCCATTATTTCAAATTTGTCTAACAAAGGCTCAAACAAATATTTGAATATAATGAATTCTAATTTTTTTTTTAAATATTAGAATAAACCACAAGAACCTTTAAGGACTTTTCAACCTGTATTAACCAATTTTTCGTTAAAGTATGTGAAATAAATTTAAATGTGTTTCAAACTTGTATTACAGACCATTTTCCAGTTTCTTGTCACATATCACTTGATTACAAAAACTACGAAAAAACTCCACCAATAACATTAATTAATGTCAAGAAGTTAGAAAAGTTATAAAAAAGAAAATTGGGAAGGTATTCCGAAAGATTCTGATCCCAATAGAGCCTACAATAATTTATATTCTCTTCACTTATTTCACATGATCATGGCAAGCTTTTAACTTATTTGATCATGTTTCCATGACATATTTATTGCTGTTTATCATATATTGACGCATTGTGTATGTTATTTTAAACAATAAACAAACAAACAAAAAAAAAAAAAACCAACCTTTGTACAGCATCGTGACGGGCTTGGCCAGCTCGGCGTTCCTCAAAAACGGCGCCAAATACTTGAACAAATCGATCAACAGCTGCGCGTACAGCGGCCAGCACTTTTGCTGCGGACTGGTGGCCAGCATCCTGCCCATGAAGACGCGATGCGAGACGAGCTCCAGCCAGGCGTAGCAAAAGCCGGCGGCTTTCGAGGGACGCAGGATGTGCAGAGTGTGGCAGTAGGCGGTGAGCACGTGGAAATTGATGGCCTCGAGGACGGGTTCGGGCGCGTTCAGTTCCAAGAACAGCATCGTGAATATGCGCTGGTAGGGCAGCTGCTGGAACTCCGTGGTGCGCGTGTCGTGGTCTTGGAGGAGGCAGCCGGCAACAATGCCCAAAACCTTGAGAGTAAATTACGTTTCAATACTGATTTATTTACAAATTGTGTCAAATATAAAAATAATCATCTTGAAATAATAAAATTCCATTCAAGCAAATGCATAGTTTGGAGATCTATGAACCTCAACTCCAATATTCGAAAATTAAAACACTCAGTATTCACAATTCCATAGTTTAATTATCCAAGTTCTTAGACAAAATCAATACAATTACAGGATACGGAAACATGGCGAATCTCTGGCCATTGCACTAGATATCTCCAAGGCATCTGATCTCGTTTGGCACCTGGAACTCCTAGCCAAACTTCCATCTCATGACTTATCTCTCTCTCTCCTCTCTCTCGCTCCCCTATCATGACTTCTCTCTCTCTCTCCTCTCTCGCTCCCCCCTCTCTCTCCCCCCCACCCCCCTCTCTCTCTGTCCCTCCTCTCTCTCTCTCAGCACTCTCTCTCTCGGTCTCCTCTCTCTCTTCTCTCTTTCTCTTATCTCTCTCTATCCCCCCCTCTCTTTCTCTTATCTCTCTCTATCCCCCCCTCTCTCTCTATCTCTCTCTCCTCTCTCTCTGCTCGCTCTCTCTCTCTCTCTCTCTCTCTGCTCTCGCTTTCTCTCTGCTCTCGCTTTCTCTCTGCTCGTTTTCCCTCTCTCTGCTCGCTTTCCCTCTCTCTGCTCTCTCTCTCTCCTCTGTCTGCTCTCTCTCGCTCTCTCCTTTCTCTCTCTCTCTCCTATCTCTCTCTCTCTATCTGATCTCTCTCTGCTCTCTATCTGATCTCTCTCTCTCTTTCTGCTCTCTCTCTCTCTATCCGATCTCTCTCTCTCTCTCTGCTCTCTATCTCATCTCTCTCTCCCCTCTCTCTCTCTCCCCCTCCTCTCTCTCTTTCCTCTCTCTCTCCTCTCTGCTCGCTCTCTCTCTGCTCTCTCTCCTCTGTCTGCTCGCTCTCTCTCTTCTCTGTCTGCTCGCTCTCTCTCTTCTCTGTCTGCTCGCTCTCTCTCTTCTCTGTCTGCTCGCTCTCTCTCTTCTCTGTCTGCTCTCTCCTCTGTCTGCTCTCTCTATCTGATCTCTCTCTCTCTGCTCTCTATCTGATCTCTCTCTCTCTCTGCTCTCTATCTGATCTCTCTCTCTCTCTGCTCTCTCTCTCTCTCTCACACATTAGTCATTCAAGAGCTCCCTGAATTTTCGGTCTGAATCAAAAAGTTTTTCTCAAAAATGGGGATGCACCATCTCTCAGACTCCCCCAGTATAATTCATAATGCATTTTCTTCAGAATTACGAATACTTGCCAAATTTCAAGTTAATCGGATGATTAACAATATTTGACGCGAACGTGCACATGAATAGATCAACAAAAAATACCAATACAAGCTTGTAAAAAAGTATATAGTAAGGGAGTTAGATGGATGATTTATTTATTCCCATTCTTACTTTATTCAACAGATGAATCTTCGTCGTGGTATTATTCGCGTCTCCGGAATGCTTCACTAGCAGCGCCACGAGCCTCACGAAAGCGTCCAACGTGTGATAGCATTTCGGCCTGAGGAGCGATACGTTCGGATTCGTTTTCTCGGCCAGGACCCTGTAAACGGTTTCGACGCACAGCTGCGTAGACAACCGGAAAAACCTGGTGATCAGATCGTCCGTCTTCAGAATACCGTAGATGTTCATTTGGTGCACGAACATGCTGAAAGCCTTGGTGGAATCGCGGCCTTGTTGGTGCGAGTGGTAGATGGTGATCCAGTCGCGAAGGAGCTGATCCGTCTTATCGACCAGGCCCGGGGGGTCCTCGTAGTTGGGTGCTCTCACCTGAATACAAAAGTGAACTGGTATTTTGTCAGAAATTGAACAGAGATTACTGGTGAAACAGTGTCGATTGAGGTACGATCAATAATAATATTTACTTTAAAAAATGCACAATTATTTGTAGAAAAATAATTACATGTAATAAAATGACGTCACAAAATGATATTTCAAAACTGATATTTAAAAAAATCTTCAATACAAAAGGGTTCAAGATCTATGAGTACCTTTTTGATGTTTTTTTTTTATTGATTTTTACCAGCAGAACATTTTACAAGTACTAGTAATTTGTTATAAAATTCATTGCCATATAATAAGAAGATTTTTCGGTTAATGTCTTATATGATATGGATAAGTGAGGTCGTGCTTCCTAGTGTTATATTAGTGTTTCTGGGCATTCAAATCAAAAAGTTCACTATTTTCAAACAAACACATCAAACATTCAAAAATGTACAGAACATAATTGATTATTCTCATTAGGTCAGTACTCTTTTTTGAATAATAAATATTCTATCTATAGTCTTAGTAGAGCCCCAAAAAATTATTCCGTATCTCATGACAGATTCGAAACCATCACCATCAACTTTTTTTTTCAAATGTAAAGGGGGTCAAGTGGCACCCGGTTTTGAATGCCTTTTGATTCTTTATAATACAATACGCTTTGTTTGTGGAAATCGACCTGACAAGCATTTGAAACTTGCTTGAAATATTTGACCAATAAATTATTTTAGCTATTAACTGCAGCAGAATTTCAACTCCGTTACTTGTCGAAAATAAAATTTTTTGTGGGAAGAATTTTTACGTCCTCACTGTATATAAAAAGTTGCGCGAACAAAAAATCTGGCGGAGGAACCTTTTCTATGAAACCTCACTCTGAGAATCAATAAACTATCCTGAATGGAGTAATGTACTTACCTGCAAAATACCGTTGTGAATGTGCACGGTAGGTCCCATGGGAGCTCGATCTCCAAAAAATGAACTTGGTTCGCTCTGCCTCAGTATATCAATGATGGTCCCTAGTCCTTCCGGTGGCTGCCTTGTGTGAGTATGAATTTTCGCCAACATTTCAATGGTGTTACATAGATCACTTTCGGCAACAAATTGTCCTGAACGGTCGTCGATCAAATACAGTTGAACCTGAGGAGATAGTCGTACAAAATAGATTGTTTATAAAAAAAAACAGTCGTAACAATTAAAGCTTTGTCTTTACTGTATGTCCGAAGTGAAATTATACAGGGTCCTGCAACTGCGCTCCGGTATTCCATAGCTTCTCAACGACTCAAACTGATTTTTTTTTTCAAATACAAGCATGTTTGCATTCGAAAAAAAAATTCAAGTTGCGTTGTTTAGAAACTACAGACCAACGGAGCGCAGTTGCAGGACCCTGTATATATTAATGATCACAGAACATAGTATATGAAATATAGTAATAATAAATTCTTTATTAAGCAATACTGTGCAATTTTATATAATGTAACATTCCAGATTTTTAAATTTTTGGATCACCTTACTTGCAACAATATACAACGAAGTTGAAATAAAAGATATAATTCATCAACAGCTTGGTTTTTATAAGATAAGTTTCTAGAAAGCTTCTATTAGTATGAAGAAGTTTCATTTATGGGAATTCCCAATTTCAATAGTAACAAAAAGAAAATATATGACCTATAATGATAATATTAAAGACGTCTTTTGATTTGTTACCCTTATTTCATACATTTTTCATTAATACTCAATTCAAAAACTTCTGGTGGTATACAATTTGAAAAATAGGAGCCCTAAACATGATCCTTGGGAAACCTCCACCAAACAAATATTCAAGTTCAGTACATACCAGTTGCATAGCGAAATTGACCCCAATATAATTCAAGCCATTCTCCATGCACTGCGCCAATGTCAGGTCGTACTGAGGCACATTCACCAAGCCAGCCTTGATCAATGTATCAACGGCGTCGATGTTGTAGCGCAGCTGTTCATCGCGACAGTCTGTCAAATATCTAGTGACCAACTTGTTGGTCCATTGGAGGCCGTAGACTCGCGGGTCCTGCATCGTCTTCAGGATGCGTAGGATAACGTCCTTGAAGCGGTGAGCTACCGGATCGCCTTCATTCAGAGGAGGGACCAGGCAATCTTGCAAACTTTCCACACACTGGAATGGAGAAAAAAATGGAGAATTGGTAATCATAATGACAGAGAAACAGATGTCTTTCTTTGAATACAAATATCCTGAAGGGTCTGAAATCACAGAAAGTACAAATAGAACAGCAACAGAGTGAATAAAAAAAACTAGAGTGAAAAGAAAAAGAACAATGGAAAGCAAAAGCAGAGAGAACAGAAAAGTAGTGGAAAGAAAAAGATGAGCGGAAAGTATAAGAATATTGGAAAGAAAAAGATGAGTGTAAAGAAAAAAATCAGTGAATATAAAAAAGATGAGCGGAAAGGAAAAGACGAGTGGAAGGAAAAGGTGAATGGAAAAGAAAAGGGTGGAAAGAAAAAGAAGACTGACAAGAAAAAGAAGACTGACAAGAAAAAGAAGAGTGGAAAAAGAACTAGAGTAAAAAGAAAAAGAACAATGGAAAGCAAAAGTAGAGTGAACAGAAAAGTAGTGGAAAGAATAAGATGAGCGAAAATTATAAGAATATTGGAAAGAAAATGATGAGTGTAAAGAAAAAAATCAGTGAATATAAAAAGATGAGTGGAGAGGAAAAGACGAATGTAAAGGAAAAGTCGAGTGGAAAGGAAAAGACGAGTGGAAAGGAAAAGACGAGTGGAAAGGAAAAGACTAGTGGAAAGGAAAAGACGAGTGGAAAGGAAAAGACGAGTGGAAAGGAAAAGACGAGTGGAAAGGAAAAGACGAGTGGAAAGGAAAAGACGAGTGGAAAGGAAAAGACGAGTGGAAAGGAAAAGACGAGTGGAAAGGAAAAGACGAGTGGAAAGGAAAAGACGAGTGAAAAGGAAAAGTCGAGTGGAAAGGAAAAGTCGAGTGGAAAGGAAAAGTCTAGTGGAAAGGAAAAGACGAGTGGAAAGGAAAAGACGAGTGGAAAGGAAAAGACGAGTGGAAAGGAAAAGACGAGTGGAAAGGAAAAGACGAATGGAAAGGAAAAGACGAATGGAAAGGAAAAGTCGAGTGGAAAGGAAAAGAGTGGAGAGAAAAATCATGATATAAAAAAAAAGGAGTGAATTACTTTTTGTACAATGGCTTGCGGCGGCGCCATATCCCTACTCCTCAACATCAGCATCAGACCGTCCCTGATCATCAGCATGCTCGAGTTCATGGGCGAGTACTGTGCCTGCCCGGCCGTCAACTGCACGAACTGCTCCACGTCCACAACCAGCTTCTCGTACAGCAAGGCCAGATCATCACTGGCCAAGCCGGTCTGCGGTATGGGAAAAGGCGTCGACGGATGGGACTGCTGCTGAGCTTCGATCGGAGTCAGGTTCTGTTTTTGGATCAGAATGGTGGCGTCGCGTTCGCTGGGAAGGAAGCCGGGAATGTTGCGCGCGAACTCTTCATAGACGGCCATCTGGCTGGAGGATATGCCGCCCACTTTCAGCCTGACCGTTTCCGGCATCCTTTCGGCTTGGTAGGTGAGGGCTACCGGGTCGCAATATCGTCTGTAGTGGAGTAAAAAAAAAAATAAAATTAAGTTTCTTCACACTTCGAAGTCGCGAAGTTTAAAACTTGTTGCGAGAAAATAACATGTAAGAATTATATATACATCATTAATTCACATATATACATATGTTTTGTAAATTTTCGAAATGGAATAAAATGGTAATAAAAGGCAAATTGACTGAGTTAATTGAAGTGAAAGATATCATGAAACAAATTTCGAGGAGACTCATGAATTTATGTTTTGATTTGTATCAACATTTTCAACCCCTTTCAAGTTATTGATAGAAAACCGATTTTCCCCACTTTCATAGGTGTTAGCGTACAGAACAATTTTTTTTCTCAAAGTTCTCCTCAAGAACTGCCTGTGTCCCAAAAATCATTTCTATTGGATTCAGTGTCAGGTTAAAACCCCTGGAACTTGTGCTATTACACTGACCTTCCCTCCTGCCTAGCCATCTTCCTCATCTCATATTCGGTGACCAAGCGCTTGTCGATTTCCGGAATGGCCTTCTCCACAGCGGTCTTCTGAACAAAAGCGCAGGCGAGTTCCATGTTATCGTTGGCGATGACGCTGGCCGCCTGTTCGATCATGTCCTTCTGCTGCACCGTGGGCGAGACGAGGTTCGTCAGCAGCGCCTGCTTGAGGTGCGTATTGATAGCGGAGAGCAGCTGCTCCCTGCACGTGATCATCGCCATGCCGGCCGTCAGGTTGCGCACCATGTAGTGCGCTGCGAGACGCATGTGGTTTTCGTCCGGATCGAGCGCGAAGTCTTTTCTGATGATCTGTTCGCAGGTTTGCAGGGCGATTTTGATGGATCTGCAAATAGAAATGAAACTGTGGTTACGGAAAGATTATTACAATTATTCCCCTCAACATTCTGAGGAATCTGAGGGAAGCATAATTATATAATGTATCAAATAAATTGATTCTATGTGAAGAAGGACGGGATATTATAAGAAATATTGATAAAAAGCGGCTAGTTTCGATAATATTAGTGTTAAAATAAAAAATGGTAAAAAAGAAATTTTAACTCATTTTCGACCTATATTAACAGTTTTATCAAAAATTATTGAGAAAATAATGAAGAGTAATGGAGAGAGGCAGAGAGAGAGAGAGAGGCAGAGAGAGAGAGAGGCAGAGAGAGAGAGGCAGAGAGAGAGAGAGACGCAGAGAGAGAGAGGGAGAGAGAGAGAGAGAGAGATATTCACTTTCATGTCTTGTTAGTTGTTCTGATGTTGGTTTTCTCAATTATTATACTTTTTCAAAAAAAATCTGTGTTGTACTTAGGTCTGTATCATTTGAAGTTTCATTTACTCTGTAGCTAAAATAAATGAATAAATAGTTGAAATCTGCTCACCTATCTACAACTGGAGCTATCCACTCCTGAACGGCTCTTTCGATCGATGTTTTCACAAGGGCTTTGAGCTGTGGCTGGGTCTGAAATAGTAAAATCGTAGGTGACACTACCGTATGGGTCTGGAATGCTTGCATGCCAGCGATCTGAATGTCTGAATAACCAAAACGTGGTTCTGGGGGAGTAGACAGGGCCGAAGTTGGAGTTGTGCTGTTATTCTGTACAATTGGAGAACTGGTTTGCTGGCTTGGAAGGATGTTTGCTAGTTCTTGGTCGGTCAAGTTGCCACCTGGATTTCCTTAAATGAAAAAATAATGATAAAATATTGAAGATATACACAAACATAAAAATGAAAACAAAAATGAAGTAGCAGTACAAACACAAAGTATGAGATTGAAATAACAAGAGAAAAAAAAAACAAAGAGAAAACATCATGACAAAAGAGCAAAGAAAAAGTACAAATAAAAAAATATACATCAACATAAGACTGCAAAAATTTATATGCAGAGTCAAAGTGATGCTAAAGATGAAGAGAATGACAACGTAAGAAAACAAACACCATGACAAGAGCTTAGTGAAAAAATATTTATAATAATATTAATATAATAATAACAATAATAATAATAAAAACAATAGATTTTATTGATAGGAATAGCAGTAACAGATTAAATGAAAGTACATCATATATAAATGATTCAGTGTATGACCATGATAGAGTACCATGATCATACCTTGCTCTTCCATCCAACCATAAAACAGCAAAATAAAAAGAGCACAAAAACAGTGCAAACTAAATAGTATACACAGAAGATAATATGATTGTAATCATCAATATAGTAAGAGAGTGAAAAAAAATTGAATGCCCATCTGCATGTAAAAAATTATGAAAGATTGCAAAGGGAACACACAAAAATGCACAATGATGAAACAATACAATACCATAAACAGAATATAAATAATTTGCAACAACAGAACTCCAAATCCAAAACAACATGTGAAAAAAAAAACATTAAAAAAGAAACGTAGAAGAAAAAATAAACGTAGAAAAAATAAAAGGACGAAATTATTCAACAGAGTTTATAATGATAGTAATAGATCTTCATTTCCCAATAATGAAATACCATTGAAAAATTATATTGGGAAAAAGCCAAAAATCATTTGGTTTGCCCTTGGTTTGTCATCTTTTTTACTATTGCTTTTAATTTGACTTTATTCTTTTTTGTTTCAATTTGAAAAGTATTATTTATTTATTTGATTTATTAAAAATTCTCTGTTGACATTTTGCTGTTGAATTTTTATTTGAAAAATATTTCATCTTCATTTTCCACTCACCTCTGTTATGATGCATTAAAGACTCTTTTTTCAAAGGCTGTGACAGCTGATATTCAATTTTCCTAATCCTCTCGGGATCTTTCAAAAACACAGCGGGCTTCAGCTGGTTAACTTCCAAATCCAAGTGTTTACAGAGCACCTCGATCTCGAACTTCAGCGTCAACTTCAAGTCCGATTCTTGGTGCAACTCCGCCAAAACACCCATCAATGCTATCGTCCAAGGATTGGGAGGTTTAAAAACTTTGCTTTTGGCGCAAGACTCTAGGACTTTCGCGACGAACGGGACCACGTAAAGTAGGTCCTGCTCCCCTTTGGCATGAGCTTCTGCAAGGAGAGATTTTAGGTCCAAGTCGATCTGTAGGATTGGCTTGTTTCTTGCCAGGGTCAGTATTCCCAGCCAGTGTCCCAGGTTTTTCAGGAGCGACCTTAAAACACAGAATAGTAAGTATGTTTAGTCAAAAGACGATTAATAATATAATAGTAGTAAGACCAAAAATAAATATATAAATAAAACAAAAAAAAAGAACTGTACAAATCGTTTTAATTTATCTATTTTTATTAATAGCATTGATAAGATTTTTAATGAAATTGAAAGAGATTTGTTAGAATGGACTTATTTATATCAAGTGATTTAAACCTCAATCAATCATGATTTAATTCAACCTCCAAAATTATTATTATTATTATTCATGAGGTAACAATTGGTATGCTTACTTGTAAATTGGGTTCACCCATTGTTAATAAACAAATAAATAAATAAACAAGAACAGAACACGAATCATTCTGAATTTCCTTACCTATCAGAAAAATTTGCAATCGCCTTGTCAGACCTCAGAAGAACCCTGATGTTCCTAAAAGTCTCCCTGGTGACCAGTTTGAGGACGTCATTTACGCCCAGAGTGTCCAAAAAGTTAGAATACAACCCGTGGAAGTTGAACTCGATCGATGCTCTTTTCATCACCAAATACTGCGACAACCACGGGTAGTATTCTTCAATCACTAATTCTCTCAGTTCGTCGCATTTTTGCTTCAGGTTCAACTGACTGAGGTTGTTGAATATAAATGCCGTTTTGTCTTGTAACGGTTCAGGAGGAGCGATGGCTTTCTCTTCTTTTTCTGTTGCCACCAGGAGAGTGTCGATGTTTGTGGCATTTGCTATCGACGGCCTGCTTGACATCGTGCTCACCTGAGTCGTATTTCAACCAATCAGTCAATCAATCAAAATATGTTTTTTTGTCAGAAGAATACAATTCTTATGGACAAAGTCAATAGTGAAAAAAGAGGAAAAGTTAAAAAAATAATTCAAGGATGTGTGTATATAAGTGACAACTATATTAAAATAATATATTCACGAAAATTACAGTCTCAATAATAATATTTAATTATACAGAGTATTCCTAAATATCATGTATATAATTGAGGATGTAATTCTTTGGCTTACTTCATTACTAAAAATTCATAAAAACATAGTTTCAAGAACGTTTTGATACCAATCTACACCTTAATGAATAGAAATTTTACATGTTGATTCAGTTTCAATGATATTACATAACGTCGAAAGATTTCCCCCAACCCATGGCCCCGATGGTTTTGGACGTCGAAAAAAAAAAAATGTCAGTTGGGATACTCGGGTCCCCCCCACCTTCTCGAAAAATTCGCGAAATTAAAATCAGGAAAATCCAGAAAAATTTGTAAAAATAGTGAAAAACTTCGTAAAAATAGTGAAAAACTTCGGATAATTCAATTTAAATTTGATTTACCACTCTGTCCCGCGGGAGGCTAGATAGAGGAAAATTACGCCAAAAAAAAAATAACGGCTCGGACCCCATACTTTAGAAAAAAATCGCGAAAAGTCATGAAAGTAAAATTAAAAAAAAAAATTGTGCAAAACATTGAATTGTCAAATAATTTTCGTAGCTTGTGCGTATTAACTTTGTATGAAGCTGGGCATAAGGAAGAGAACTCGCGACAAGCTTTTATATCATGTAAAATTTTTACTTCAAAGTTTATTTTTATTTTTAGCTCATTTCAATAAAACTTTTTCTTCAAACAGTTTTCCTTACATATATTGTATTTTAAAGTAAAATTGCTCTAAGGAAAATATTTTGCAATACTAATTTTGATAAAAAATATTGTTAGCTATGGTCGAGCATTATAATAAAACAAGGATTTGAACAAACCAAGAATCATACTAAAATGCTTCTTGTTTGATTGAGAATCCATAACATTTTCCAATTTTTTAAGCATGCCTAAAAAGCTTTTAATAAAAATTGGTCATATTTCAACACCCTGTATCTTGAAAACTAGTCATAGGATTGAGTTGTGCCTAAATTTATAAAAATTAGCTTGTGACAATTTTTCCATAAGATCCTCAGTACATCAGTAAAGTCTCGTTTCTGGACCTATGTTTTTTAGTGCTTAATGAAGACAAATACATGTATGTATACATTCATGGATTCGAGAGGTGAGACCGAGCTTGATTTATTGAATGTTAAACTGAAATAGTGATTCAAGATGCAGATATCTCAACACGATATATTATGAAAATAGCTTCCAGAGAAGATACCTTTCAATAGTTTTAATATTTGAAGGAAGTATAGATTAACAATTATTTTAAAAATTAGTTGAGAAATGGCAAGTTTTAAATCGTTTCTTAAGTGAATTCTTCATTGATAGTATTGACGTAACAAAATATTTTCGAAAACTAAAGCTGTTTCAAGAATAAACATGAACGAAAATAATTAATAATTTATTTTTCTTGAACAAGCAACCTACATGATGCCTTCAATCCTATTTTCTACAAGTAGCGGATAGCCTGTTTGTGCAAACAAATTTACCTTGGTCGGAGCTGTAGTAGATGTGCTGCTGGTTTTATAAGGCGCTGATGTAGTCGTAGGCGGCGCCAACATGGCAGCCAGGCTGGCCGGCAAAACGGGCCCGTCAGGTTTGTGCGGGGGCTCCAGACTCTGCAAACCGTACTCAACGTACTCCTGCAGGTGCTGAGGGAACTCGGTAAAGTGGGGAATGGCTCTGACGTGTTCGCAATACTTATGGTACTCTTTCAAACGGCTCTTGAACCTGTCGAGAGCCGCTATTCCAAAATAGTACATTTTAGAACCCTCCGGTTTTTTGAGGGCTTCTAAGACAAATCTAAGCGCCAAGCCCAGCGCGACATAAGAAGCTACTATGCCTCTTTCGATGATACCTCCAAACAGTTGAGCGGTCACGTGTAGTTCTTTATCAGGATATTGTGGGAAAAACTTGTACTCTTCGAACAAGCTTCTCAACATGCAGTTGAACACCTGAAAAGTTAATTAATACACACTGGTTGTCTGACGTCCTCTTCTTCCATTAAATTCAATATTTATTTTGAAAACATTTTCATACACAGAACTATTATAACCTAAAACTGGCTTTTCGACAACATGGAAATTAACTTTAATATTGATTGAATGTATACAAATATTGTCAAACAAAACCAGAATTTGCGGCATTATGTGTTGTGGTTGTAAGCATTTTTCAAAAGACCTGCATTTCAAGCAGTAAAATTGGGAAAATCACAATTTCAACACATTTAAATTATGAGAGTGAAAAAAAAAACCTGAAAACAATTGATGAATGAAAAAATGAAAAAATATGAAATTTTTTATGAAAACATAAACTTATTGATGACAAACAAAACTAACAAAAAACGTCTTGCTGACCTCGCACACCAAGCAAAAACCCAGCAACAAAAAATCCCATACAGTAATATTCTTTGGATCTACTTATGATAAATATCAAGCAAAGAAATCAAAATAAACCTGTGACTTCCCTATAAAAACAGGCAGCAGTTTTGTAATATTGAAAAGAATAAATGATCAGCTCAGTTGCTGGTTTTAGGGCTAGCCTAGCCCCAAAAAAGGTATACTGACTAATATGTTGGCTGCTATTATTTGATACACGATTATAGTACCAATATTAGAAATAATCTACGGTATGGAAAAAAAATTCTAAATAACCATTATCATGGTATCAATATATTCGGAAATGTTAACACTTTAGTATTCTAGGCAAAATTATTTGAGTACTTTTTTAGTCATAGGTCGAATTTATCAATTCATAATTTAATTTTTTTACGATTACTCTGTTCAATTTAGGGTAAATTTACTTATCACATATACTTCAAAATATTTTACATGTAATCTCAATTGTGAAATGTTATTTCTGATGTCATTTTATTTGTCAAGATGCTTTCAAAATAAATGGATATTATATGAAATGTTCAGATTTAGGAAACTTCAAAATCGAGCTATGAGAATCATACTCACATGCTCAAAGAGAACATCCATTGGGCATATGTTAAAGGAAATACAGTGGTTGTCAATAGATGACTTCTTTGAGTATAATACACTAATATTCATATTCAAAATAAAATCACATACTGCTCCAAGTTATTTAAGAAATATCGCTAATTACAATTCTGATGTGCATACCCACAATACAAGATCACGAAATGATTTCCACATTCCACTGGTGGAAAAGAGTCATACACAAACATCCGTATTTTTCAAAGGCCTGAAGAGATTCAATCAGCTGCCCCTAGAAATCAAATCCTTAAATTCCTTAAACAAGTTCAAACGGAATTTAAAAATTTTTCTTAGCTCTCCTTGAAAAATAATTTTTCTTCTTAATTTTATTTCAATATCCTACACAGGTATACTTATGTTTCTTCCTTCTCTTCACCTGATTTTAATGTGTAGTTATATGAGTTACATGTCTATTATTAGTTTTATTTATATGACAAAATTTTAATGTGTATTTAAATGATTATTTGTATTAGTTTATATAACTAAATAAAGGAATTATATATATATTAGCTGTTGCAATATTTCTCGACTAGTATAAGAATTGTACCTACTGTGTTATGAAATACATTTATTTCCTCTTCTTTCTTTATCAGTCATACCAGGCAAGCTATAAAAGCTACTTTCAAAGAACATACTACATCTATTACTAAACTCACCTCTTTTTCTCTCTTGTTATGAGAATCCTGGAATCGTTTCAACATAGCCAGAACCTCATCTATGGACAGAGTCGGGTTAGGAGGATGATTATAAATCCTCTGGAAGTAGTTGTTGGCCTCGTCTTCTATCTCTTTCGAAATATGAGGCGATATGTCTGGAAACAAATTATACTCTGGCGGTAACCTGGACTTGTCCATGGTCGGATTGGGACCCATCCTGCCCATATTGCTCATCTGGTTGACGCCCAAAACGAGAGACGAACTAGTACCCACGGGCCCTTGATGCTGCATAGGTATGATAGGAAAGGGGCTGTTAGACGGTCCGGGGTTCAATATCCTCGACGGAGATCCGGGAGACTGCACCAGAGGCCCCAAACCCCCCTGCAAGTTGAATGCCGAGCTGGAAGGGCCAGCTAAACTAATGCTGGCCAAGTTGTTGCTGAGACCAGGAACAGAATCGACACCGGAATGATTATAAAGTTGACCAGCGAAAACGGAAGGATTCAGACCGCTGTCCATTCCTCGGGAGCGTAAAATAGTGGGCTGTTGTTGTTGTTGTTGCTGCTGTTGTTGTTGCTGTTGTTGTTGTTGTTGCCTGGATTTGACAATCAGGGTACAGGTACTTACTATTGTCAGAATGGCTTCCTGGCAATCCGGAGAGACAGAGTTCATAGATTTTTGCAGGCAGACAATCATCGTAGAAAGGGTTTCTATGGGTAATGGTGCAACCTGAAAAAGCAACTAATCATAGTCGAATATACTTTAATGTCAAAGAAAATTAATACAAAGTTGTGAAAACAGCAGCCTCCAAACATTTTTTATTTCGTGAAATGTCAGGGAAAGATAGAAAATGATGAATGTATGATATCAGAGGTTTTTAAATAGATATTCTGAATGTACAGGGCTTTGGCAATAAAATGACCAGTATGCTTTTTTAGAAATCTATACTTTGATATTTATTAGTTATCGATACCTTGTCGATTGGCATTTCAGGAGATTTGGTGTGCAATTTTTGGCTGCTGTTTTCACACAGGTTATAAATATTATAAACAAAGTTTCAAGAAAAACAGAGATTGAGATAATTTGTTTTATCCCAAAAAATAATGATTACCTCATAATTCATTACCTTTACCTTGGTTATGCTATCTTCGGCTTTTCCAATCTGAGGGCACCGTCGATGTAAAAACTTGATGCAAGCCAACACAAATGCATCTCCATGTTCGATTATCTTGTCAGACAACCATTTCTCTAATTTCAAGTACTCCCTTCTTGATGCCAGACAAGCAAGATCGATGATGAACGGATAAGATTGGGCAGACTGTGCATTCAACAGCATAGATAGTGCTTTCAGATCCTGAGCAACGTCCAGTATTCTAGAGAGCCTGGTTTGGTCACAATCTCCTCTGACATACCATTCAGCCATGGCGTGCATAATGATGGGTTTGATATTGATGTTTTGTGTATGCCAAGCATGGTGCAAGATTATCGCAGAGTTTGGGTGATTACCCAGGAAAATCGGTATCAAGTTTGTGAGAAGTTCCTGTCTGAGAAGGGTAACTGGTCCAGAAATTTGAAGTAATGCTAGAACCAGAACATCTGGACAGCTGTGAACAGGTACTTTGAACAGGTCTTGAATGTGGGTATACAAACCACATTCTGATAAACTGAGCAGAAGCTCCACAAGATTCAATGATCGCCAACTGGCCAACTCTTTGCCGTCCTGTTCAGGGGGAGTTTTGAGAACATCAACAGCTACAGGTACACAAGAATAGTCAGCAAAACAAAAAATGTCGGAGTTCTTCAAGATGTTTTGTACTAAACTGAACTGACCCTCAACATTTTGCCACCTCTTGTAGAATTGGTCAATAGGAAAGGTATCCGGGTGGAATCCAAATGTCTGCAAGCCTTGTCTGATTGCACTTATCAATAAAAGCAATCCTTGTCTGTCTTTGATGACAAATTCTGGATGGTCGAGCTCTGCCACAACACTGTTCCACTGAAAATTTGTAACAATCTCTTTGAGTGCTTGTATAAAAATGTCCATGTTCCATGTGCCCCTTCCTTCAGATCCCTTGTTGAATGATCCAGGTGTTTGAATAGTGAGCGATTCTTCAAGACCACTATGTGTTCGGCACATCACAGAAAGGGCACGGGCTACATTTCCAGGAGAGAGATCTCTGCCACCAAGTTTTATAAGATTGCTTCTACATTCTTCCAGAGAAGATGTGAGGTTATACCCCATTTCGGTGACCAAATCGGCCAAAGATGTGTCTAACATACCCCCGGATAAACCGGGGCCCTCGGATGACATTTCGGGGGCCAATTCACTCTGTTCTGGGTACACTAATGGCGCAAGCACTACCGGTACAAGGTCTTTAGGAAAATCTCGTTGTAAAGTTTTGAGAAAGGTTGTATGTATGTCGTTTGTAAGCCCCAATTCTTTGGGATTCTTGAGAACAGCTGATAGAATAAGATGAAGAACTTCAGGTGTGGTTTCGTGAAGACCTCCTTCGTGTTGTCGACTGCTACCTTCGGTATCAATGTATGACTGGACCAGAGCAGGTACACTCACTCGTAAATGAGCTTGAGAGAGACTTGCAACTTCGGGAACTGATGAATGGCGGAATGCTAGGGCAAAAACGACCTCTTGGACAGCTGAGAGGCGAAGGCACTTGCTCAACTGATTGAAGAACTGAGGTCCAACTTTGATGGTCTGAAACATACAGGTACTAACTAGTAAACAATAGTAATAATAACATTAAAAAACTCACCTTGTGGTTGGTCAAAGGATTGTCAGTAATGTAACAAACAGCTGTTAGCAGTGATGGTTTGTTTAACAAACTAGAACACTGTTCTAGTAGTGCTTGATTTTGGGGAGATGGGGCTGATATTTTAGAAGTAGACTCAGAAAAGTCCACTGATGAAAATAGACATCGGAGCAAGTGACGGTCCGCCTCCAGACCATGCAAAGAAACGAGCTGTCAAAAAAATGCACTCATTAAAATTGATTTTTCGAAAAACATCCAAAAACTGCAGCATTATATGAGAATTTCAAATGATTAAGTTACATTTTAACGGGATTCTAAACAAAAAAAAAACAATGGTCAAAACACCTTTGTTCCGCTTTCGTTACCAGTCGGTAATGAAGTGTTCTAACATGACGTGATTTGCAGAATATGGCGGATGCACCAATTTCCTAATTTGTAATTTTTTAGTCTCATTCCCTAGAAACATAATGCGGACTTTTTCTGAATACATATTCGACTCACCTTCGTTAGGTCTCCAACTACTTGCTTGTAGTTTTTTTTAGTTAATGTGGCAACTAAATAACTTATTTGTGACAAAGTGAAAGACAACGAGTCTAGGTTCATAGTTCCATGAACACGGCCTCGAAAGCTTCAAATACGTTTGAAGCTTTCTTACGTATGCACGGGACTTCAATCCGCAAAGTCTTATTTGTTTTTGAGAAATAACTAAATTTTATATGGCCCAAGACCATCATCGAGTCTTTAATAAACTTTCTCCACTTCAATTTACCACAATCATCGTAAAACTCACGCAACACACAACACATGCACTAACTAAAACATAGTACACCACAGACCACCTACCCCTAGACGATTCACGCAGGTTAAGTGACCATGAACCTTTTTTTTAGTACCGATACCAATCTTTTGGGGGCGCTGTGATCTGTAGAGTTGTTCTTCGTTCTATGCTTGGTTCTAACACGTTCGTCTTGTGGTCACAGAACCCATAATTATGAGTTCTGTGCGTGTGGTATCAATGGTCATGTTAAATTTAAGAAGAAGAGAGTACTGACAACAAAACAAAATGTATATAAATAAATGGACTTCAACAAATAATATTACTTATAGAACTGTGTTTCTGATAGTGAAAATTGTTATTGTTAGTGTGATTTAAAAGTGTTTACTGTGAAATTCTGTAGTGATTATTCATTTTCACCATTCATCATGGTTTACCACAATAAATGTTGCGTTCCTCATTGCGATGGCTCTAATGAAATAAGGCATAGATTCCCTGATCCAAGTAAAGATTTAGTTAGGTTCAACAAATGGATACAGGCAATCAATAATTTGGAACTGTTAGAAATGAATCAGAAAAAAGTTTATGATTCTAAAAGGCTCTGTCATCAACATTTTGAGTCACAATATATTTCTAATTGGTCTCACAAGTTATTTGCAAATGCTGTTCCAACACTAAATCTTCCTGGTGAGTACAAAACTTATTCATGAAACTTGAATGAATAAAATGCCTGATTTTTTTAGGTATAAGTTCAACTGGCTCAAATGATATATGTGACACTCCATCAACATCCACCAAATCCATACAAAATATTTCAAGCAAATATTCTACTGAAGCAAATACTCAACTGTCTGAACCTGGTGATTCAGTTATTGGGATTTCAGAATGGACTAACCCTGCCGATAGTATCAAAGGTAATGAATATAACTTAATTAATACAGTAATGAACTTCTCGTCCTGAAAACTTTCAAAGAATCATCTCCCGAAGTTTGTCAACATACTTAATTAACACCCTGTATTTACATTTTATTATATTACATTCACATTATAAACTGTGTGTAAAAAACTTATATTTCGGTAGTTTTTTTTGTATCAAAATTCAATATTTTACTTTTTCAAACTTATTTAATGACTTTTTTCATATATATTGACATCATAACAAATTCAACTTTTTTTCTACAACACAGAGTCTCCATCGAATATAATATAAAATATAAAACAAAATTAAAAATATGAAACAATCTACAACACTGTGATTCTATTATTTAATCTTTAATTGGTTATAAAAGTGAAGATATTTTTATTAAAAACATATATTTAGATTTCAAATATATATTTTTTTAGGTAATACAGGTAATGCCCTATTGCCACCATATCAGTTACTGAAACAAACTGGAATTGAAAGGCATACAATAACACCAAAAAAGAAGAAAATGTACGAAGCAATGAAACAACTGCGCAAGAAATATACAATGGAAAGAAACAAGAAAAATTCTTTCAGACGTAGATTATTCAAATCTGAACAATTTAGAAACAAACACCACCTCGAAGAAAATTTTTCGAATAAAATCAAACTACAAGCAAATAAAATTCGTATGAACAGAATTAAGAAAAAAAATGCCAAACAACCTAAACATGTGATTGCCCAAGCTGTTTAATGTTGAAATATCAAATGAAATTCCAAATTTCTTGCACTCTACTAGATGTTGATAACTAACTAGGGTTATTAGAGACATTTTATGATGAAATTTTTATTTTTTTTTGCTATATGACAATGGCAGTTTTTATCCGTTCTTTGTGTAGTGTGACTTTTATATTGAATTATATGTGTGGTTCTGCTTTCGTTATATCTTTGGTTTTAATTTGTCAGTGACGTAATATTTATTAATACAACAAAATGTTCGCTGGCCGCAAATTTCACTATACTCATCAAGAATATTTGATTGTTTTCAATGTGATTACCTTCTAATATGTATCTTGTGTTATGTCTGTTCTTTTACATATATTTGGGAATCATTTATAAACATTGTTGTACTATACAGTGTGACACAGACTCATGGTTCAATTTCCAAATGGGACGATCTGTATATTGATACACGATTGGTTGGGAATGGTCATAAGGAATCCATCGATACCAGGTTCGATAGTGTTATCTCCAAAGAGTACGGAGATATCGCTATTTATCATTTATGAGCTTAATGAGTGGGAGAGAGAAACTTTTTCTGGATATCTCGGTAGTCTTTGGGGATAACACCATCAAACCTGGTATCGTTGGATTCCTTATGATTATTCCTAACCGATCATGTATTAGTATACAAGGTGACCCATTTGAAAATCGAAAGTTGATATCGTTTCCGGAAAAACCGGAAGTTGAGTGAGCATAGTCAATGTTCCAAATTCCAGAAATATAGCTAGAGAAACAACGAGTCTGTGTCACACGGTATATGATTTTACCTTATCCACATAATGTACTATGCAATATCCATAGTTTTATTCATCCAGGTAATCATGGATCAATTGCACCGACTTTGTGCTCTATATGACTTACCATATGTACTCTCTAATATGAGGACCCATATATTTTGTACTGCACCCATATTTAATTTTTTAATTTTTCAAACAATGTGTTGATTATTTTAAGCTTGTCCAATGAGATTGTACATCTTCGACAATAAACCACCTTTTGACTTGAAAGTGTTTTTTTTCACCATTACCACAGAATATCGAATACCTAATATACTATAAATTAATTTTTACATTTTTTGAAAGTTTCTTATGTTGTTTAAACTTCATACAACACTTGATATTTGAAAAACTTTGTAGTCGTGATATCAAGTGTTGTTTGAGGTTGTAAACAACATTATGAAACTCACGAACATCTAAGTATGTGGTCTGTGTATTAAATTCAAGATTTGAATTTCCCGCATCGTCACGGTAGTACCGATACCAATCTTCTGGTGGCGCTTATTTCAGTCTTCATTAGTTAGTGTTGTGGTGAACCGTCTAGGGGTAGGTGGTCTGTGTAGTACACTGCGCAAAATCGAATCCATTCATTTGTCGAATGTCGAAAAATCTGTCTGTGATGTTGTGGTGTTGCCATCGAGGTCTAAAACAAGCTGTGACCAGCGCAGGGTTGTCAAGTATTTGAAACACTCAAATTAGTCAAATTACGATATTTTGAAACATACTGCGTTCATCCTCAGATCTTAGGACGGCAGTGAGTGGCTTGGGGGGTAATCACCCCCTTTACCACCCCTGGATCCGCCACTGGGCCACTGACTTATATAAAACACAGATCGGCGGTTTTGGCGGGGAGGTTGAATTACACTTCTGTGTTGGTATGGATTGGTGTTCCGTGCTCCTGCCTCCCTGCTTGTCATTGTCACTATCACAGAACACAGAAACGAAAAACATGACATAGGACATTTTTTTCAATCACAATCATTGATCATTTGCCATTGCATATCCATATCCGACATATCCGTGTTGCGTGTTGGATAAGTAAGTAGCCATTTTGTTCACAAAGTGTTATCTCAAGGTCCAAGGAGATATGTATAATTACATATAGTTTCATAACGTGTTCTAGTGAAGTATGTTTTAAATCCATAGACTGTTACAGTGAAGTGAATATTATACTAAAAAATGACACAGTTTTTGCCACCCAATTTGTTGGCATTATTCGCCCCACGCGATCCAATCCCTTATCTGCCCCCGGTTGCAAAATTACCCCACGAAAAAAAGAACCGTGGTTATTTGGGAATAGGACAGTATTTAGATAACTTTGAGGTGAGTATTACAGCAGAAAGTATTCGATTTTTTGCTCTAGGTGATTGGTGATTGTGAGTCAAAATGGAAGTGGCATGGACTCCATTTTGGGACGGCCTTATGGAATCTAATTTTTTTTGTTCAAATAACAGTAATAATAGTCTGAGATAAAAAAAATGAGCTTCTCTTTTTCTTATGTTTGACTCATACTGAATTTATATAGGTATATTTAGGGTCTATTTTGTGAATTTTGACTTTGTCTCAGTCTTTGTTCTAATTCTAATATTTAAACCAAGTCGATTCTACCCATTCACATAGGAGCATTTATACAATGTTTTTTATCATATCTCAAGTCTCAGTCCTAAAAACGTGACTTTCACGAGTTCCCAATTTTCAACTTTTATGCTTATGACGAAGACATCAGTGCGCAAGCTCAGTTCCTGGATGGTCTATTGTTTATTTTATTTACATTCGATAACTTTCTTTATTCTCATATTCAGTACAAACCGGGCGTGATTAATGTTTGATTATCATATAGTAATTCATATTTTTACTTCTCTCAATAATATCAAAACAATAAATGAATAATGAACTAAAAAAGTTTGGTTATATAATAATGAACCAAAAAAGTTTGGTTATATTTCTGTTACGTCAGTTGGAGAAGTACAAACTAGTTAATGAGTTGTATACATGGTAATGTCATTATTCCTTAAGACAAAGACCTTATACTGGGACTGATACGAAGAAAAAGTTGACTAAATTGGCCCTTATTCTCAATTTTCAATAATGATAATTTCCACTAAGTTTAAATTCAATGAAATCCATTCTAGGACCCCAAGGACACTCCTCCGCCGACCAGAGTTGAAACAAGGGAAGAAAGATTAGAAAGGAGGCGCAGAGAAAGAGCTGAACAAGTAGCGTATAAATTAGAACAAGAAATAGCCATATGGGACCCTGCAACTGCTGCAAACATCACAGCTGACCCTTTTAAAACCCTATTCATAGCCAGAATCGTAAGTTTTCAAATAATAATTTTCCACGTCAGGCTTTTTCATTGATGATTTTTTTTATAGAATTATGACTCTTCAGAATCCAAGCTTCGGAGGGAATTCGAAGTGTATGGACCCATTAAAAAGGTATGTTTCTCACCCTACAACTGACCTGTCAAATTTGTTAATGCATCTTCAAACCTCACTTTGGATGTTGTATCTTTTGTGTCATAGTTAGGTGCAAGATTATATCATTGTGAATATCCAATGAAATTGATTTTTTAATTATCTTTTTCGATTTCACCTCACAAATATTTGTTTTATCCACATACTGAACCTGATTGATATTACTGACTTTCTTTTTCAGATTGTACTCATTCACAACAGTGTGAATGGAAAACCAAGGGGGTATGCTTTTATAGAATATGAACATGAAAGAGACATGCATTGTAAGTACATTTAGTGCTGCTTCATTTATTTCAATCATACCACTTTTGGCCAATCATTTTATTTTGAATATATTTACATGCCTTTGATTAATTTTTATGATGTGTGTGGTTGGTGGCCAATTTTTTTAAGCTCTTCCTACAGGATTTCATAATATATTGAAATGAAAATGTAATATGGGGATATCATATATGAATTGAAAATCATTTGCTGGAAAGTGAGAAATTGAGATATTTTTTATGACAGAAATATGTTTCTCTCCAATAATCCTATATAGCGAGATATGAAGCAAATATATGGCAGAATTAACTATTTCCTTGCTAATGTGACAAATATTTAATTTTACCTGACATAGGTAACTGTTCAAGTGCTGTTCAGTTCAAATAAATTTTTTTCAGATATTTGCCTCATATTCTCCCCTTTAGGATTATTATATGGTCTTATTTTTTCACCTAACTAATCTAGTCTGAGTAAATTATGAAATTGGTTCCATTGTCACAGTAAACAGAATGGTCCTTTATTTTCACCGTCTTGAAATGATGTGTTCATTTCATTAGACATCAGAAAAGGTAGAAATTTTAATTCAACAGGGTACTCAAAATTATAAATCCTTGACACCTCACTCAGTTGAGACATGCATCTACAAACCCCACATCAGAGCTCATGTCTTTTGTGTCAAAATTCGATGCTATATTATTTTAGTGAAATACCAAAGAAATTGATCTTCTAAATAATCATTTTCTATTTCACCTCACAAACAATCTTATTGATATTCAAGTAAGGATATTTCAAATTTCAAGTTTAAAACACTTCAAAATTTTACTTTGACAAACTGGAGTTAATCTGGCAAATGTTTGTAATGTAGGACATCAATTATTCTGTTGACAAAATAACATATGTTCTAAAAAAAATTACAAAGGACATTGTTGGTTAAGGGTACAATTTGCTATCACACTTCTTGAATCTTCTGAAATTTGTGTTACTATCACTTTTTTCAAAGTAAAGTTAAAAAAGATACTACTGGACCAATGTCACGGACAAAATAGTTTGACCAATGTATTATTCTTTTGCATGTAGTGAGGAATGACGTGGATATATATATATATATATATATATATATATATATTAACATTACAGTTATAGGACATGTTAAAAGTATCATAGAACATAATGATATAAAGGGAAAAAAGATACAACGCATTTGTGTATAGCAATGTGACATTGAGACAATACACATAGTGGAAAAATAATAAAAACAATAGTATTTCAAGTGCCATAAAAACCCAGGCTCATTAAGAAATAGGCTGAAAAGATTTTTAAAAAATGACTAAAAGTCCTTATAGCGGTATTTTAAAACTCATCTATGACTTGCTTCATATATTGCGCCAATTTATTAAAAATTCTTGGTCATAAATAAAATTAGAAGTCAGTGCTAGTTTCAAATAAGCATAAGGTATATATTTTAATTTCTAGTGTTTACCAACTCGTCGTTGGATTTATATTTACTAGGATTATTGAAAAAGCAAATAAAAACCTCATATATGACCAAACGTGGTAGTGTTACAACTGTTTTTTTTTACATATGTCGTCCATCTTAATCTAGATTATACCACGGCGTAATAAAAGTTGAACATTTAATGTACTCTTCAAATTTCTGAATAGGTTCAACAGATTATTCAGTTTAGATTGTAAATGTTTACAGTTATACTTTCAACTTGAGGTTTCTTCAAAATATATTCGTAAAAACTTGTAAGGTTATATTTAACTTGAAAATGTGATTTTTATTGATGAAGCATTATGACAACAAAAACAATTTACAGCACTTGAGAAGGTATATTCTTAAATATTGGATACAGTTTCATATTAATCCAAATGATGAATCTGCTGTGCTTTAGTAAGTATCAATACTTTTATATAAAAAAAATCCTTTCTTCCATCACTGTTGAGGTTTTGTTGTCCAAAACCCTGCATCTCAATTTTTTACATTGCCCCCTAAATCACACACATTGTTAGCAACTTCTAGTATTTTGTGAGGCATAATACGAAGTGGTATATTGAATGAAATCCCTAGTTTTATGTAGCCAGCAACTCCACAACTTGTGCCTCCTAAAATTTTCAAACTAAAATTAATTTTTTTCTATTTTTTTACACAGTCGTGCTGCAGGCAACTAAGTTATGCCGATTTGTCCCAAACTTCCGCTTTTTGCTGGCTATATAGGTTTGTATGTGTGGTAAGAACCCTGCATACAAATAAATTCAAATTGTTTGGCGGGGGTTGAAATTTTAATTACGAACAATAGCACAAGTAATTCTTTTTCTTGAAGATTTCAATAGAATTTCGGTTCTTCAAACAGTTGAGAATTAGTTTTTGAATTGATCAGTTTAATTGCTAGTTTTTAATTTAATTTTAATTGGGTTGGCGCTTCGTAAGTAATTGCGCACCAGGTAAATGTAACTATAAAATGGATCCACACCAGTTCGTGACGAATCTCTATTCATTTCACCTTTTTATTAAGACGTTTTCTCTTACGTAAGTAACTGGGTAGGTATATTTCATTTATACCTATAATTTCGAGCCACAAAGTCAGCGGTACAATTGTACTGTACTTTCAAACTATCCCTAAATCAGCATAAGTAATTTTCCAATTTGTACATTTTATTTTCACTTAAGGGAAAGTACAGTGAATTGTCTAATTATTTTTTTTTTCATGCTAGGTGAGAATTTGGTATGTCTTAACACGAAAACTTTCCACGCTGTCTGATCTGTTTTCGACTTTTTTATTGTTTTTGTGCAAGGTCCTAACAACTTGGAAAGTTAGCGATACGCCTCAGCGTTATTTACTGTCATGTACGAATTAACATTACAGCTGCATACAAACATGCTGACGGTAAGAAAATAGATGGCAGACGAGTTTTAGTAGATGTGGAACGGGCAAGGACGGTGAAAGGATGGCTGCCTAGGAGATTAGGTGAGCTATATACTTTGTATTATCAAATCTTGATCCGTGTTTGAAAATGTTGGTTTCATATGTTCAAATTAATTGTTCTGTATAAAACAGTTCTCTGTAAAAAAATTCCTGTTATTATTGCTTTTGTTTTTCTAATGTTTACTTTGAATGTATTCACTTCCATTCAATCACTTACATGATTTAGTTAGTATCTGGTTTGTCCTAACAACAAGCTTTGAAATACATGTTTTTCTAAGAGTTTTTAAATGAAATATATTTACTAATTTTGGATTAATTATTTTATGTGAATAAATTGTATTTTTTTATTAGGAGTAGGAAATATTGACAAACTGCGACAGTTGTAAAAAATATCAAAAACTAATTCATTGTCAATTCATGTCAGATGATAATATTATCCTACCTGAGCTGTTCACATGCTTACTGAATAATTAGTATGTATGTATGTAAACTCAGGAAGAGAAAAATATCTCAGTGATTTTTTTATTGTTTTTTGTAAAATAGAAAAATATAAATCATTTGAGATGACAACAGATTTTTAAAAGGTTTTGAGGTTTATCTATTATTTATTGGAAAATCCATCATAAAACAGCTAGGACAGTTTAACTGAATAAATTTGTATGAAAATCATGAAACATCATTGGATGTCCAATGTTAGCATCATCAAGAGATATAAGACTCCTGACACTGATGTATATGGCAAGAACAAAACATATTTTTCCACTTTACCACGCAAGTAATGCCATTCCTAGATGGGCATTTCGATAACCAACTTATCTTCATTAGTATGGATTACTGAACTAAAGATGAATAAGCAGACATATCTTATTCATATCCTATATTACTATGAATTAATGTTTATATGGAAATGATCCTATCTCTAATCATACCAGATGGTCATCAGGTTCATGCACACCCAACCAAACCAATAGAATGTAATTATTCCTTCATCCATATCAACTCATATTGTTCAGAATTCAATGGCTCATCGTTATTGAGCAAGGACTTCAAACCATTCTTGCATAGCAATACTTTCATAACAGTTTAATGGACCTTTTTCCGTCGACCGTTCATTTATGATGTATTTTAACGCACTCAAAATCGTTGATTAATGACCCCTGTTAATGAATGATTTTCTATTAATCAACGATTTGTTTATATGCAACCCAACATACATTGCTCTTATACATTTTATATTGGTTAGTACTATCTGTCATTATTTATTTGTCAATTTTCAAATAAAATTTCAGAAAATGTTCATTACACCAGTTGTCACTCAAATCCTTATATGGTCCCGTGACGTAACGGTAAAGTTCACCTGTCATGCAACACTAAGGTCGAGAGTTCAAAACCCATCGAGGGTAAATTTTTTTTCTTTAATTTCAATTTGAAAATAAATAATAAAAAATTATACAAAACTACCACTAAGAAGTAGTGAGTTGAGTAGAGTTAATATAAATAGGAAATAGTGATTGTTTTTTATCGTAACGTTAGATAAATAAACATTGAAAGTGAGATATCTCTATTTTCGAAAACTACTGTCGACGGAAAAGTTTTGTAACAAACTCGTGAATTAAAATGGTGATTAACAATCTCAAACATTAACGCGCTCGCTCCGCTCACGCGTTAAATTATCTCGATTGTTAATCGCCCTTATTAATACACTTGTTCGTTAAATAACCGTTAATCACTAACTTTGTTTACCTGTCCGACAAAAAATATTCGCCCAACGGCCAAAAAATATTCGCCGTCACTGCCGTTGGGCGAATATTTTTTTGTTTTAAACGGATAGTTTTCCCGTTTTCCCATGGATAGTTGACTCGAATTTACATGATGAAGAAAACTCATCCACTATTAGAGAATATTCGTGTACATTATTTTATCTATAATTATCACAAGAAATGAATGGTATATAACACAAAAAAACTACGAGGTTTGTATAAGTATTGTATTGAGTGACGAACGCCAATGGGTGCAGTTGAATTTGTCTGTTGTTATTAAGTTGATGTTTAACAGAATGTGAAAATACCGCTAATTTTGAACCAAGCCAATCTCAAATTGTTATTTCAAAACATAACCAATGGCTATTTACTTTTCCCTTATCCAATCAATTGGGTCTCAAAACGAGCGCATGTGACTTCACATATCATCTAAATGAAGGCCTATTTCTTGTAGTTATCACTGGTTTCAACTAATTAGAATGTCAATTTTATGGCGAGTTTCGGATGATTCAATGATCAGCAACAGTCAATTTATTTTCTCGCGAATATTAAGCATGGTTTGTAATTGTAATTACTATATTCTTTAATGGTTGTGGAGAAGTTGAATTACTTTTGTGGTAAAGTGAAAAAACTCGTTTTGTTCTCATTAAGACACACCACAGGCTTCGCAATATCCAATTGTTGGCATATGGTATTTGGGTAGTTTTAATTTTTTTTACATTCATTGATAAAACTGAACTAACTTGGTTAAACTGCCACTTCTGATTAGTCTCGGCGAACTCTGAAGCAATCCAACAAGCCGGAAGCGGAACACCCTGTACATTTTATCTTCATCTTTTTCTAGGCGGCGGATTGGGCGGCACGAGAAGAGGCGGCCCCGACGTGAACATAAAGCATTCGGGTCGCGAGGATAACGAAAGGGAGAGGGAACGCTATAGGTTGGAGCGCGAGAGGGAGGAGCGGGGCTTGGCGTTGGGCGGCGGCGCCGGGGGGGCGGGCGGGGGCGGTCGGGATCGAGACAGGGAACGCGGCGACAGACCGAGAGAGAGGGACGGTTTCGAGAGACGCCGGTCTAGATCGCGCGACAGAAGGAGAGGGAGGAGCAGATCGAGATCGCCGAGGAGGGACAAGAGGCGGCGCAGCAAGGAGAAGATTCGCGACGAGATTACCATTGATGATGATTTCGAGGGACGGCCGAGGGACAGGGAGAGAGAAAGGTAGGTAGCAATAGACGAGGAAAGTGTGTCGTCACAAATGTCAATCTTGTCAAAAACTGATTCCAAACAAAGAATTTGATATTAAGTCTATAAAAAGAAATTTTTTCCCAAAATTTCAACTTCCAAAAATCAAAATGCACTAGACCACTCATTTCTAAGCATTTGAAAGAACTTAAATATTTTTTCAGGAATAGCCCAAATTTCCCTATCAAAAGCATAACCTCGTTTGCATAATTTTTGAAGATAAATTTTAATTTTATATATACCTACATTGAAAAAAATCTCCGAACTGTAAGGGCGCTTTCTGATTTTTGGGAGTTGATTTTTTTTTCATTGTAGTAACAACAAAATATACTGGGCTCCTACTACACATTACATTATCATTTTACTGAAAAAAATTATTAGAAAAGAAACAACAGCTCAGAAAAAACTATAATGGAGATTTTTTCATAGCAGGTAGGTCTCTTTGATCTGATCATATGGGAAACCCTGTATGATATTATTAAAAATTAAGCAAGTATTGAAACTATCTTATTTTGCAACCTATTCACAGGGATCGTGACAAGGACAGAAAGCGAAAGCGATCCAAATCTAGAGATAAAGATCGCGATGCAAGAAAACGTGAAAGAAGAGAGCGTAGAGAAAGAGAAAGGGGTGAGAAGGGTGAGAAACTCGAGTACATCAAAACCGACGATGGAACCGAAATGGTTAGGGTTAAAGAAGAGCCCCTCGACGGTAAGTTCCATTTTAAACATGTTTAATTTTAGGCTGGTTGCATCTCAGTTTGATTCCTATTTATAGGTGATTGACCATTATTGATATGGTTCAGTTCAAACTGTATGCTAAATTATTTCATGAGACACAAGGGCCTACTGTCTTTGAGTATTGATTGCTTGGTAGTATATGTCTCAAACAGCTCTTTTTCTTTGGTAAAAGTCAACTTTTTTCCAAATTTTTTTTTTAAAGTGTAATGTATATCTGCAGATAGTCAAAATATTTCATTACTACTCCCACACATTTCAAGTAACATCAGCAGTTCCCCAAGGGTCACACCTTGGCCCCCTTTACTTCGATTTATTTATTGATGACATTACTTCCTTTTTTGTAAATGATCTTTTGACTAACGTTATCTTTCTTTCATCTCTCAGATTACAACTACACGAATTTCCCGGTACCCGAATTCGATCCAACAAAGGTTAAGTATGAAGACGAACAAAAGTATCAACCAGACAACGCTAATGCTAATGGTAGCCGGAGATTCGATGAGGAGTTTGAAGAGGGGGAAGCCTACTGAATATAAATATTTATTCTTATTCGATATAGACATAAGCGCATTTTATGAAAGTAATTTAGAAATGACTCAATTAATTCTCATCGTTGCAGGTTTGTTTGATTGTATGTGTTATGGCGTGTTCTTCAGATGATTTTTTGTATATGTGTCTTTTTTTTATAGCATTTGTTAGGAGGGGATTAAGAAGGAAATAAATCACGTAGATTATGTTTTTTGTTGTTTTAGTATTTCATTTGGGTATTTATCAAAATAAGCAAACTCTTGAAACATGGGTCTATATTAATAAAAAAAATATACAGTGCATGTGCCCAGTATGGAAATAATTATTTCAATAAAATTTTATATACAGGGTGACCCAGGGTTAAACCGCCAAACGTTCAGTATTGGTTTTGTAGGTGAAAATAAGATGTTTTCTTCATACAAGCATGTGTCCCAACTTGCTTAGTTTTCGAGATACAGGGTGTCAAAATTTGAAAAAAAAACAATTATTTATTTAATTCATAACTCAAAAATCTTTTGGCTGATTTTGATAAAACTTTGCATGCTTATTTGTGGTGATAAAAGGTTTATTTTATTGTACTTATAATTTAAAAAAAACATTTTTTTTTTCAAACTTTGAAATCGAAGAAAATTGTGTCACATGCTTATATGAAGAAAACATTTTATATTCACTCAAAAAACCTATACATTTGGCACCTGGGTTACCCTGTATATTATGTTAAACCACAAGATTTTTTTGGTAAAGATGCCAATTTTAACTTTTCTGAGATATAACTGCCAATATTTCAATTTCAAATGGATAACCCTGTACATTTTAGGACACAGTGGATCATAATCTGTTACTGCAGATAATTAATAGAATGGGAATATACGGAAAGTCCAATGATTGGGCAGAGGTCAGATCCTCTTCAGTCTAATGGGGATGCCACGAGGTTCTATACTTGGCTCCTTCTCATATTCGTTATTATCATGCTGATGATACCAATATTCTCATGTCAAATAATCAAATTGAATAAATTATTAAAAATAGGCCAGTCGATAAGACAATCAATTCATAATAATTCCAAAAGTTTCCAAATTTTAATACAAAGTTGGGCCCACTCACGATCAAACCTAACCTAACCTAACTTCAAATTCAGATTTCAGCAAATTGACAATAAGTTTTTTTTTTATTTCCTTCTTACTTATATTTGAGATTTAATTTATGAAAAAAAAATAAAATAAAAAAATTAACACAATAATTTATATCATTAATATTTGGCCATTTTATATGGGCAGTGGAAAGGGGAATACTCATTATGATATGCAGAATATTCTCTCAGTCTATAATTTAATTTTTCCATCTCATTATAGTACGAAGTCATATGTTCTTAAAATATTTCAGTCTCATGTGGCTATCAATAGATAATGCCATTTTCCTATTGACATTTTCATAGTGTTATTTTCCAAGTACTAGGTCATCTCTGTATTTCCAGATAAAAATAATGTTCAGTTCCATTTTTTCGAAAAAATGTTAAATGTGACTACCGCTCTCAGTCGAACAATTTTTAAATTTGTCTACTCTTGAACATGTGACCTCATGTGACTCTTGAGATTTGAAGACGTCCTGAAGAGTTTTGAACATACTTTGCACGAAAAGTTCTTCTCCCCTGTGTGTATTCGCATATGAACGTTCAAATCACCAGATCTGGATGCAGTTTTTCCACAAACATTGCACACAAATCTGTAAAAATAGTTGTGTTACATCGTCACAATCTTATGAAGTCCAGCGTTAGCTATTGGTAAGTAACAAAAAATTTAATTTCTGGAATCTGAATAAACAGTTAATATGAAATTTTCCACAGTAATGAGTGTTCTTCATATTGACTAAAGTAAATAAAACAGCTCTCTTACGATAATTGGGATAGAATTGAAAAAAAATTTTTATCATGTTACCATTTTAGGATGTTTGACAGGTCATAGTTTGAGAGTCTATGAGAGCGACCATATTTGGGATGCTTTTTAGATTACGAGTCAATTGATAACTGAGAAACTGTTTGTTGTAATAGAAATTGAAATTTCAATTTACTTTTTCACAAAAAAAAAAACAAAAATGTAGTTACTTTGAAGCAACTTTTTAGGTAGATGAACAAATAATTTCAAAAAAACATTTCCGCACGTATATAATCAACGTTTTACCTTTCTTTTGATACCAAATTCATTTCAATTGGATAAAGATTGCTCTACCTAGCTAGGAACCAATCCAAAATTTTAACAGTTTTTATTTGAATTTCAAATCAAAAGAGAAAAACAACGAAAGTAGGTCTCCTAACCTTCAATCATATCACAGATACAGATCACATTTTGTGATCTGTGATATCTCGGATTCTGTGATCTGTGATTCTGTGAATCATTTCCAGTTTTCCCTGTTTTATGGCATTATCGCACCATTTTATTTCATGATTTCCGTTTTCTAGTGTTGTTCATAATCGGTATATTTCCATAATCGGATTATGGCGATCGAGTGATTGAAATAATCGGATTATCATTCGAGTTCGAATAGTTGTCACCTGTCAGTTGTCACTTGTCAATGTCATCAATCATTTGTCTTGTTCTATATTTCATTATTTATTTATACTTTTGTTCCTGTTTATTATATTTGATATTGTTTTCAATAAAAATGGTTTTTGATATCTACCAAATAATACATTTCATTATATTTTGTCATTTTGGTTTTCATATTAATTACATAATTGGAATTTGGCAGATCCCGCCGAGTTCATACAACAGATTATTTCGGCAAATGACAATTGACAGTACACAGTACACGTGCCAAAGTGTAACAGCCCCCGGATTACGAACTCTCGATTCGAGTAGAAACGATATATTCATCTTCTTTCTTTACATGCTATTAGTTGAAGAGGTTATCGTTTGACTCGAATCGAGAGTTCGTAATCCGGGTAGGGGTTATTTTTCATTTGAATTCTCCCAAAACAATAATCGGATTATCGATTATTTTTAATTCGAATTATAACATCACTACCGTTTTCCAGACTTTTCTAAAGAAATGAAATGCTAGACTTTTCTCAAAGAGGTATTCAAGCGAGACATGATAATTGGTATATACGTGTGTTATGTCCTTCAGTAAATACCACGATCATGCCTTTGGTTGTCCTTGGTCATATGTAAGATGCCAGCATCGAGTGGTATTTTGCGGTCATTTCACTTGAATACCTCTTTAAAATCAACATTCAACAAATAACTGCACTCACCTTCCGTCTATCAAGCAAAAATTCCAATCGACCTGCTGAGTTTACCTAGGCAAGGCACTATACACTAAAATGCACGGCATAAGCGCCCTTACCATCATGATGTTATTAACAATTTTGGGGATAAATAGTCGTTATATCGTTACTCATTTTGCATGGTTATTCTGTTCGAGCTAGACTAGTCAAGTCAGGTTGGGTTTGCTAGTAATTCACGTATTTTCAATTCAGTTTACCTTTGTCTTTCATTCAAACTTCCCGTCACTACAGTCAACAGTGACCAATCACAGAGCGCTTATTGCGTGCCTTTTATTGTCGTCTCACATAGGCGATCCGCATGGAACAATCAGGACAGTTGTGGACGTTGTGGTGTGGGTAAGAACCAACGACTAGTTGGATGAGAAAGAACTCCGATGTTACTGGTGTAAAGTCAGAAGAGTGTGGCAACACTGACTGAAATGTTATTCGATATTCTGATAGATGCCACTACTAATTATTATCCCTGAGCTGAGTATCTTATTTTTTTGGTATTCGTGTTGCTACTGATAGATAGAGGGCTAAATATTTAAATAGATGAATATCATGAAAACGGAATATTTTGATGTTTTCTTCCAATAGGTTGAGAGGATTAGAAAATGTACTGAACAAAAAAATATCATTAAATATCATTACACGTCCAAAAATTATGAAGCCGTAGAACGGACATGCGATATTTTTTTGGTAATATCGAGCTATAACTCGAAATTAGCGTTAATTTCCAGTTTTAACTCGAAATTGGCCTAATTTCGACTAACAACTCGATATTAGTGTTCATTTCGAGTTACAACTCGAAATTAGGACTGATATATGATGAAAATAGATCGTATTGAGCATTTTTCTTCCATAAGTTTTGCTGGAGTATCAAATAAATGAAATAGTAAAATCGATAATGTCGAAGTAGTAGGTACCCTGCTCTCCAAATATTTCCACCATTTGGAAAATATAAGGAAAACATCTGTCAGAAAACGACTACTTTCCTGGCTAATACCACGACGGACACTGAACTACATTATTTGTAATAATGAAACCAGTATTTATGATTTGAAGTGCACCAATTGAAAAAAATAACGCAAAGTACTCGTGGATAACTACTAATCTTTCAAACACTTGCTCTATTTCGAGCATTCCGGCTGCCCCGTCGTGCTCGAAAAATCGCGCGTGTTTGAAAGACCGTTTTATCCACTCATACTTTATGTAATATTTTTCGCATTTTGATTGATAATGTGCTATATTTTCCTCAAGTCAAAATCGTTTGATAAAGTAGAATTTTACCACATATATAACTATCACTTTAATACATATTATAGTAATGTCACAACCTGTTAATGTGTTAAAATGCCAAGAACGAGAAATTTAGAAAAAAAATCTGTGCAAGGAAAATTAATTTTCTATATGCCGTGCACACGTCCGATCGCTAATTTTTTATTTTTAGAGCTCAACACTGACATATTTTTCACTGGTTAAAATCCCAGAAAAGAGAAAATGGGTCAGCAAAATCTGTCATTATCTGACGGTCTATAAACTTGTTTAATATACTATTACTCTTCATTCATGTCCATCACATTGAGTGAAAGTGCGTCCAGCGCAATCTTGATGCAAAAATAAAAATGCTTCTGAAAAATCAAGCAGGTAAATTTTTTGTTGCAAATCAAGTGATCGTACTCACAATCATTGTCCTGGACTTCAAAACAAGTAAAAATATATAGGGTGTTCATTTGGAAATTCGCAAGTTGGTGTCCGTTTCCGGTGAGAGGAATATTAAATATTAAATTTTTTTCCATTTCTTGCCATCAATTTTAAATCTCATATTCTTGAAACTCTGGAAATTATGGCTTGTTTAAAGAATACCCGGTATGTCGTGATATGGTAACATCAAGTACGTGGTGACAATTAACACTATATAATGAAATGTCTTTTGTCCTTTTGGTAATTCTCATTATGTGAGTAATGGATTTTCATTAAATATTCATCGAGTCAATTCAACTTGTGCAAATAGTTTGACATTAATACGCGTGAATGAACAGCAGGTTTCAGTGGTGTTATCAACCCTTTTCAATGTAAATATATTAATATATGCCATTTGTAGCTTGGTTTTAAAACGTCAACTCGTTGCAATTTTTTTCGAATTTGCTAATGCTAGCCCGGATTCCAAATGCGAATCCATTAGCCTTTTGAACTACCAATTATGGACAATTAAATAATATCCCCTTTTGATTCCCACATTTTCCGTATACAGAGGGTCACATGCTAATATGTTTTTTTTCAGCAATGAACTGAAAGGGAATATCAGAGCGTTATATGAGCATTTGATATCGATTGCTATTTATTAATCATTGCCAACAACTCGGGATTGACAATAATGGTTGTCACTATGTTCTACACAAAGTTTATTATTTTGATTTTTAGATATTTAATTCTTGAGTTCACTCCTTGGATTTTCAATAGTAGGTAATAATGAATGTAGTTTCGCTAGCGAGCATTACATTTTTTAAGTCCTCTTCCAGGAAGTAGCTTATTTTATTGATATTTCTATAATATATTTCTTATAACTTTGTTTATCACCTGCGTGCAGATTTACTGTACGGTTTCTTGGGGTCAAAGGTCGATTTCGCTGAATTTTTTTTTTAATTTTTTCATATCAAATTGTGGTGAATAATTTTGTCTCTCTTTTTCATTCACTTGTCAACTAATAGAATTTATTTCACTTTGGTTGACTATTTGAAACTTCATTTAAATTATGAAAATTTCACATGATATGTCTCGACTGTGCCTACATCAGCTGATTTTGTTTGAGAATTTTCGTCCGTTTAGAATCGGAGATAATTGGACTCAAAGTTGCTTCCCAATAGACTTTTATATCATAGCACCATTGGCCAAATGCAATCACTGTTTCAAAAAACACGCTGTACAGGAGAAACGCGTCTTACAAATTTGATGAAAAATTAACACAAGTCAATAAACTTGCTAATAACCAAATATGTCGGAATGTTTTTGATCGATAAGAGCACAAAAAACTAGCGTCTAGCGACAGCCCGGATATTTTGGCTGGCAAGCATATATATATTGACAGTATCATAACCTCCAAATTGGCAGCTTCCTTGGTCTGATTTCTCAAAAACACATAGAAAAGAAGGCAGAATGGTTGAAAAAATGTGAAAAATTGCGATTTACGGGTTTTGAGGAAGGCAGAATTGTTGAAAACTGTGAAAAATTACTTTTTTATGTGTTTTTGAGACATCAGACCAAAGAAGCTGCCAATTTGGAGGTATGATACTGTCAATATGCTCGCCAGCAAAAATATCCGGGCTGTCGCTAGACGCTTGTGCACAAAAATGACCACACGTCCAGAGTAATGGCAACAACGCGCTACAGCTGGTAAGAAATTGAGAAATATATCCCGAAATAAATAGACCAGGAAATATATATAATTGAGAATAGAGAATTGGGCAGCCTCCTTGCTCATATTGTCGTCAGAATATAAGAATTGGGGAATTTTGGAAAAGATTAGACGTGAATTAAGACGAAGTAGCGGAATAATTTTCTGAACAAAATGGTCAAAGACAATTTGTGATGACTCATTTGGTTTTCGAAGTATATTTCACCTCACTTTTTAGTTTGACCCGATAGCATTCACGTAGGAAATCATAGTAGGTATCCTACAGAGTTGAAACTTCACATGTTATTTCAGTTCTGATGACATAATGCCAAAAAAATTATCCTCCCCCGCTCCCCGAAACCCAGATACAGAATGAGTAGGGAGAATGAGTAGGGTTGCTCGAAAAAAGTTGGAAAACTCGCGAAATGAAAATTAGAAAAATGCGTAAAAATAGTGAAAAGCATCTGATCGTCGAATGATTTGGTTTAAAAAAAATCACCCTCCCTGCCCCATCGAAAGCTAGATAGAGAACACGGAGGTAATCAGTAAATTCATCAAGTTCGGACATGGAAAATAATTAGGAAAAAAAATTCAATCGGGGTGATCGCCACCCTTCCCTGTCACGAAAAAAATTGAGAAAACTCGCAAAATAAAAATCGAAAAGACCCGTAAAGATAGTGAAAAATATCTGACTGTTAAATAATACGGTTTAAAAAAATGTCAACCTTCTAACCGCCTTCAATAGCTAGTTAGCGAAGGATTTCGGAAAAATTTTTCGATCGGGGTCGTCATCACTTGGTTCATGCAAAATTTTCTTTTTATACCCCTCAACTGCGATTTTTATTATGAGCGTGTGAGTGTTATCAGAGTTTTACAAACCTTCCAAATGATCCGATTACTCTTGTAAGACTGAATTCGATTAATTAATCTAATCCGGTACCTTTCAACGGCCTATTTTCCCATAAAAAATGTCACGAACCCCAAAAAGAAATCAATACGGGACAAACTCGAGGAAAACTCATCGTCGATCCGGTTTCCGTTATCAGCCAGCGCGGAAAGCTCATTTTCATCATCCTATTTAATTCAGTTCGTCGACTAACTTTGTAGTTTGAACCACCCGGGATGGGTTTATTAGGAATGATCAAGTAATTGATTAAACCCATTCGAGGCAAGAACGTGTATATGACTTTGAATACCGTTTTCGAGCTCATATAACAGCTTTCCTAAATATGGTTCTGCCGACTGTATAATTCGCTTTTATGAAGTAGCTCTTCCACAGAGACTTCCAGTTTAATTGCCACGTCTTTATTGGACGAGTGTGATAGCATTCGGAAAAAGGAGTTGAAAAAGCGGTGTGGTGTGCGTTATGATTATAGCGCGGAAAGCAATTTATAGGCCAGTTTTCAAACATTGGTCAAGTGAATGGTACAATGGGAAAGCAATAAATCTCAGTTTGCAACCTCTTCCGAAGTACACAACATTGCCAAAATGGCAATTTTTTGCTGTATACTCGTTGAGAAAATTCCAAAAGTTCTGCAAACTTGGTGTAATATTGAATATATTATTTCATAACACTAATCAAGTTTGCAACCAATTCAGGTACACGGAACATTTTTTTAAATCCAAAACTAATGTTTTTCTTTGATAAACTCTACAAGAAAATTCCAAAAGTTCTGCAAACTTGACAGATACATTTGAAAAATATTCCGAACAGTCGTGCAGATTTCTACTGGCCTATTATTCGTTGATCGAAAATTCTACTTGATTATTCAGAGATCCGAAAAATCTGATGAAATGATTTGGAAGCATAAACATAATGTTTACATTGTGAGAATCCCTTCTATATCGAACTCTGCTTGTTGAAGAGATTGGAGATATAAATGAAATGTGCAAAAAACTAGCTCCAAAGTGTTATCTTTTATGCCAACTAAGGAAGACCGTCGAAAAATCGATATTGATCATGATATATATTGCCCACTTTCCGTCAGTCATATCATATGGAATCATAGTATGGAAAGTGTCCTGTGAGGCTGATGATCGGACCTTAAAACTTCAGAAAAGAGCTATCGGAAATATAGTTGGAGTTGGTAGGGGGTCAGTTGTGAGAACAACTTTGTACAGCTGACGATCGTGCATATCTTGATATACTTACATATGCCAAAATTGAGCTGGCCTTGTCCACTTATGATTAAAAATAATTGAATCTTTCCACCGGCAACGTGCTTGAGACACAAAGGTGAAATGGTAGAAATGTGCAAAAATAGCAGGCCTTCACATCGATATCTGTCTCTATCGGAAAGATACGGAATTTTTTAAATACTGTGGGTTCATTGAAGTAAGAAAATATAACAAGGTATTATTTTGGGTTGAGACATGCTTGTGAATGATCTTTTAGTTTGAGAACATAGCATTTCTTGATGTGGAATCAAAGTCTTATGTACATGTTGAAGAATATATCCTCAATATTTTCTTAAAGAAAGTTTTGTGAGAAGTCTCTCAATTTCATAATAATGATAATAATAATACTCCCTCATAAACACTCGTAGAGTGTACCCAAAGGCATAGCCTGTGCGAGTAGAGGACGTCTATTATTATTATTTGCCGTGGCGCTCCGGGCGACTTACTGATTTTTGGTAGCGTATTTACTTTTCAGCTGCAGGAACACTCGGAAAACCTACAGCACAATAATCGTAGACAACTGACGAATTGATTTATATATTTTACTGAAATGATACTAGCTAATGTAGCATCTTTTATCCCTTTTAACCCGAATCTAAGTATGGGGCTCGTGAAGGGTGAAAAATAATAGTGTTGTTTTGTAGGTTATCAGCTGAACCTGTTATTTATGTGTATTGTAGGTATATCTAGTTATATGACTGTATTATGTTTGCTAACTAAATCCTTCCTTCAAGACTATTATTGACAAGATTAGTTGCTCATCGTAGTTTCCCCTTTTTGACCCGATTCTCTATATTTCTTTGAACCGAACAAAATATCTAGATTCAAAGCTCCTTGATCGTTCCTTCTGAAAAAACGCCATTACTCGAAAATATACTAAAAATATGCCCCTAGAATTAACCACTACTACTATTATCAACAGAAGAGCACCAGTCAAACCTTTCAAATGTTTTCGTTTCAAGCAATCTCAATTCCTTGCAACAGAAAACTCGAACCTTTTTAAATTTAAAAAATTCTTGATCGGAAATATCATTTTAGGTATCTGATTTCAAGTGAATTTTGTCAGCTGAATGGATACATGTCATAATAATTTTAAGAGGTAAATACCATTTCAAATAAATGTTTTCAATTCGAAATCGAAAAACTATCAATAGTTTACTGAGGTAATATTTTGATATTTTTGGTAGTCATGAGCCTTCCAAACGCTAACGTCGGATTTTGGGACACCCTGTACTATACATTCTATCAAGCACGCCGCTGAATCGAATTTCAGTTTAATAATTCAGTAAACAATGGGCAATTGACGTTCGAACAAAAGGATGTGTTGTCGTTTGAGCCACAAATTCGAGAACTGTAAAGATTGCCTTGGGCATCTAATCACTGAAACAAAAGCTGCGTCAGACAACGTCGGAAGGAAGACGTCTGCAAGAGACTCGGAGGGTGCTCTATCAATAATCTCATTTACTATTGTTCTGGTTATTCTATTTTCCGCGAAACATAAAAGAAGATAGGCGAAACAGAGTTTTATCGAGGTTAGGAAACGATGACAAGTGAAAACACTTGAGATTGTGAAATTGCAAGTCACTGATAATAATTATCACCACCAACAGTGTAGATTGTCAGAGAGTTCGAGGTCAGGTTTATTGAACTAAATCTTATGCAGTTACCAAATACCAAATATCAAATAAATGAAATAGTGAAATCCACAATGTCGAAGTACCCTTCTCTCAAAATATTTCCACCATGTGGAAAATATGAGGCAAATATCTGACAGAAAACAACTACTTCCCTGGCTAATACCACGATGAACCTTGAATTACAACTGACAGATATTTGTGCAACGTTATTCGAAGAAGCAGTTGCAATTGGTTACTGTGATTATACAGCAAATTATCCTTCATTTGGCTGGGGAAGACCACCTGCAGTCGCGTTTCGCGGTTCTTGCCGCTCGTCAGTGACAGGGTAGGTTGGACAACATTAGAGTCGTCAGATGTCTTCCTCATATTTTCCACTTGGTGGAAATATTTCGAGCGAAGGTTACTTCGACATTGTTGATTTTACTATTTCATTTGATCGATCGATATTTATGAATTGTTCTTGATACACTTATATCAAAACGTCAAACCATTCAGCTGGATTGTGATATCTCTAATAAACCTGAGACTTGGGTACCAGATTGATTTGTGTTATTTGATTAAAGTTAAATATATTCAGTTTCAGAATGCCACTGTTCATTTCGATGAATTATTTTTTCTTGATTTCATTCCATAATACTCGATCTCATTTTCTCTTTTATTTTGAAGGTGTCATTGTTTATTTGTTCTACTATGCTTTTCGTTTTTCGTATTGAATAAAACAAATTGAATTTGATATCCTTTTTTCGTACCTTACCTTAGCTATCGATTTAAAGGCATTTGACCTTGAACAAAAAAAATTTTGCCTGCGGTGCTTTTTTATTTTCTGTCACCCCCGCGCCATGAATTACCTTTTTTCCCACCTTTATGATACCCCACTGACAAACCCAACTATCAATATCAATAGACTACCTAATAGACCGGGAGATGATGACAGATTTTAGGTGACGATTTTCTCGTTAATACCTTTGAGAGGACTGAAAGATATAAAAGTGCTAATGAAAGTCATGAACGAGAAAATCGTCACCTAAAATCTGTCATCATCTACTAGTCTATAAGTAGGTATGATGTCAAGGGTGGCTGAAACTTGGTAAATCTTTTCAAACATTCAAATTGTTTTTTTCGGCAAAAGGTTTCATCTGAGTCTTCATTGAAAATAATATCAATTATCCTTATTGTCGTCAAAATTATGCAAAATCATCCAATCAATAATTCCTTATGGGCTTTTAACACCTATTAACAGTTTGTTTGGAAAAGGTTTCACAAGCTCCGACCACTTGTGACGTCAGGGCCGTCTGCGGCGCTTTTCTATTCTCCATCATCCCTTGCGCCACGAATTACCCCCCCCCCCCCGTGGGCAATATAACTGTGTAGTTTGCCCGCACAGCCTCAAACCAAACAACCACAGAGGTCTATATGTGCAGAAATACTGCATCGGATATGGCTACCTTTAGTCAGAGGAATGCGCAACTTTGACCTCCTTCAATCGTATCTCTTATAGTTTCCGATATCTCTTCCAATGGTGGCACTCGGATTGAAAATACCCCGTATATAGACAATGTACAACTTGGGTGTTGAGATCAAGAAGCTCGCGTAATCAAAATCTTGAGACGCCAACAACCAGAACAATGAAACAACAGCAGGAAGAAAGATCAACAACGTCCAGGAATCCCAACTTAAGCCATAAATTTATTCTTATCAGTCTAGCAAAACATTTAGTTGATACAGGTGCAGGAATATTATTCTTCTAAAGGCAGTGTTGGGGAATAAGGCACGGCAGTTGATAAGGTCCACCGTCCTTTCCCTTGGAGACTGGTAAGTGGTAACTTTTTCCAAATTCGGCAACATGGTTTGTTGCATCATCCGAGTGTAAAGCTATTCGCGAAATATGTTACCGCCAGGTGGCGCTAAGGGGCTACACAATATAATGGTGATCAGCTGCTAAATTCCATAAGAGACAATAGTGTTCAATTTCAGTCTCATTCGAATTTGAATAAAATCCTGGAGATGTCGAAAGTTGAAATGAGTTTATCAAACATTTTTATCTACGACGACATTGCCATGTTTTGCACAATTATTTGTTTTTTGATGAAAAATAATGTGAAGAAACTTATGGCAAAAAAGACCTGATCTACTTTTTATTAGTTCAGCCGAATAATTATAGATGTCGCACCCTTTGCGCAGACAGTTGTCACAAATAGACGTTCAGACGTAAGTCGACTTACACGTCACTATTTTCATACACATATAGTGGCATAACTAGTAGGAACTTATTTGCAAAATTAAGCAATTGTATTGTTATGGTTAGTCTGGAGAAATCTGTCTCAGAGGTAACTCTCAAAAAGAATGGATGTGTTGGTCGGTATACGTTGCAAAGATGAAATAAAAAATATCGTTTCGGCTAACAAACTGCAAATTTTTGTTCAAGAATTAAAAAAGTCGGAGGTCAAGTAAAAATTTTATACAAAATGTAGTATAATGACGTTATGAATATGAAATGCTATTTTCTTTATTGAATTTTTAAAATGAGCTTTTATTCCTGATTTCAAAATATACCATATGTTACTCCTATCTTATACCTTTTTTGAGTTATTAGACAAGTTGTTACTGAAAATACATATCCTATGAAAGTTAACATTACTCAAGTACTTGCACTGTACTGTTTGGAACCTTTGGTGTGCTAATGAATATTCAAGTAGCTTGCAATAATTACAAAGGTGTGAGCTTCATTTCGCCTAATTGAAAAAGAACCTAAATGACATATATGCGACCATCATGTAACGAAGAATATTATTTTCATAAAGTGACGTATCTCATTAATTAATTTTTAAGAAACTGAAAGGATTTAATGTTGCAACATGTGAATGCAGATACAAATGTACTTATGGCTTGCCTTCCCCGTTGTGTTTCTTGCTATCCAGCTTTCTCTCAGACCGATCTCTCCACGTAGTGGTCGATGGGGTATCATCCGATACTCTTCCAACAAATGCTGGTACCTGCCAGGTACATATTGAGATCATTGCTCTAATTATTAATACCCTAAATGGCTAATCAAAAACTGTAAATATTTCTTCTGAAAACTATAAAATATCAGATTACGCCACTATACCACAGTATAAGGTTCTTTTAGCCTTATACTGTGACTATACGACATATCCGCGTGCACCAATAAAAAAATATGGATTCCTAACCGTATATAAAGTGAAATATTGGCGTAGAGAACTATGCAATCTCCAAGACAATATAAATTAGTATGGTATATGCTGGAGAGTTTGTAAACAAGACTGGGTTGATATCGCAGAAATCCCTCGTGGCAGGCGGAGGTTTCAGGAAGTCTGGCCGGAAGGGCCCAAGCAGCGCGGTCAAGTATGCCATGGTCGCGATTAACGACCCTTCTCGACAGGCACATTATCACTCCGATGCATCAAGTGACCCGCTTGGCTTGCAGCGATTGCTACCGGACACCTCGCTCATTAGCGCCTCTATTCAGGATGGATTGACATAGACCTTCAGGATGTGAGAACAGTAATTTATGTATCAAGTGAGTAAAGTAAAGTAAGGTGATAATTTTTTTACGAGTAGGAAATGTAGACATTCCTACGAGTAAAAAAAAATTACTTAACTCACGAGTTTCATACAACTGTAAAAAAAATAACCAATTCATATTTTTTTGCAAATATGAAATGAACTTGGCACATTTTTATTGATTCATTATTTGAACAAAGTTCGAAGAGTATGCCGGATAATTGAGTTCCAAACAAATGAAACGAATAATTTCGACATAATCGAAACCCCTTTCTCTTCACGCTATCCAGCAAAATGGAAAATTTGAAGCGAATATTAAAATAACATATTCATTATTATTAATGTTGACTTGACTTTCGAACAACTTGTCCATCGAAGTAACTTTTCATTTTCTTATATTTGTATTCAAAATGAATAAACAATCATCGTGACGCAACGAATAACTTTTTATTTCTTTGAACTATGTCAAGGAAATCTCATATTTGCACTATACACGATTTTCTCCGTTCAATCTCCATCACTTTTCATTTCCACTTAAATTAAATTTATAGTAGTTATCAAGAATTCGTTATCTGGATAGATGCCCAATTTCACAAATTTCATTAATTATTGTTGTCAACTAGAATGTTCCCCTTTTCAGCCATAGCTACCTTGGATTACCTAATCTAGATTAGGTCCAATAGTTCCTTAGAGGTATATGCTATTATTTTGAAAATTTCACACCTCACTCTTTCAGCCAATCAAAAAATTGGTTTTTATTTAGTTGCCATGGTAACCCAAAAAATTTCCAGAAATTTTTATCCTCCTGGGTACCCTAGGCGAAATTGGAAATTTTTCTGTCAAATATTTGACATGTGATAGTTAACATTTTGCTTTTATGTTCAAATGGAATGTTATTTTTCATATGAAAGGAGATAATATTTCATAATTATATATTCACTAAATATTTCGAATGTGTCTGAAAATATTTTGAGAACTTGCATTTCAACGATGAATAGGTCCATCGGTAAAAAATGTATATCAATCAAATCTATCTATGCTAGACTTGATGAACTTAATATTTGAAACAATTTTATTCAACTTATCTTTTCGTGAATGCTCGGCTGAAATTTGCAACAATTCGTTTCCACATCACTTCCCAATAGACAATCCGCATGGACCACTAAAAACTATTTTGGTTCTGCGTGATGTGCAATGTAATTTTAGGTTGAAAATGTCGCAAAATGAATTTTCCTTTCTCACACACACCGCCACTAATACCAACGCGTAACTGTCATTATATCAACAAAAACCATTCATGGCCCACTGATGTTACAACTTGTTTTCTCTCAGAATAATCTACAAGTCAGTTGAATTAACCATTAATTTAATATATTTTGGTGTGAAATTTTCTTACCGAATCCCCCGCGTGCTTGAATTAATTGCTAGAAATTTTTTTGAAAAAATTCATGTACTCGAAAAATTTCCGGCAATAATTCAAGCACTAGGGAGATTATAAGTGAATATATTCGCCGCGATAGTTTGGAATTTTGATAAAACTTATTTAATAGTAAGAATGCTAAGAATATTATTGGTGAATCATTTCTATAGATATTTATACGTTATCAGTTGCCAAAGAAAATGAGAACTGGCTTTATGACAGAATTTTGTTATTATTCGGATCTGTCACTGTCTAATATCTTATATTAATATAAATATTGATGGTTGTGGATAGATTGGACCTCGTTATACAATGAGAAACCAACCGACAATTTGTAAAGGTTTCAAATTCGGAATATCCGATTGATTGGTGGTAGTTTAATCAGATATTTCTGATTTCAAATCTTTACAAATTAGTCCGGATGAAGTGCGACAGGATCACCCAAGTTATTCTTATGTATTTTGACCCGCTGAATCCGAATTTCGAGGGTGATAAGCCGTGAAAGCACCCTGAAAATTTTTATGGACGATTTTCCGAGAGAAATCGAAAAATCCATTTTTTCCAAAAACAAATGATGTCATAATATTTCTCATAAAATTGTTGGTTGGTTCTATATTGCATGACGGTGTCCAATTATATTCAATATTTCATGATCAACTTTCATTATGACATTAACAGATGACATGTCATGTTGTAACTGAACTCTTGTTTTCCAAGGGTGGTAAGTGAGTAACTTACAACCCGACAGAAGCAATTAGTATTTTCCAAAAAAAAAATACTTACCACTATGAGAACAATACGTGCTTCTCATAATGGTAGCAGATGAAATACAATTCATATTGCATGTTATGGAACTGTTAAACGTCATTATTTGCTGAAATACAAAGTTACATAAGATATAGTCAGAGGCGTGCAGTTTATTTTTTGTTGGAATCGTATTTGAATTTGAAGAAACATATTAACATTAATTACTTTTGCGGACTTCGTCTATATTGTTTCTGTGAAAACGAAATTTTGATCGATTCGGTGTCTCCGATCGTTATCAAGTGTGTATTGACCACCAGAGTAACGAGAGAAAATTCATACAGTGCCACACATAGAGTTCGCCACAAAGTTTTTTTATTAACAAATATAATGAAAATTTGACTCCGCAGTTAGTTTGTGCTTGAAGAATGAGTGAAAAACAGTCTATTTTGTTTTAACACGTGCTATTCTAAACATGTCAAATTTAAATCAAGTTTTTTTTGGAAATTTCGAAAAATGCTAAATAAAAAAGTTGCTCAGTTTCTGATTTTATACATTTGCTCCACATTTGGACTTTGTACTGTGACTTCGGCTTTTTTCCAATTTTTTAATTTTTCGAATATTTCGCTCTATCGAATCGAACGGAATATGACTTTGATAAATGCGAGACTTCAATGTCATATCTTGCCCAGAAAATACCCCAATTGGTCTGTTACCAGAAAAAAGATTAAATGAACCTCCAGAAATTCGTCTTTGTTGTTGCAAAGTTCCTCTAGTTTTTTCTTTCATTATTAAACTGATTCGTATTTTCGTTGTGGACGTTATATGTTCAGTATTTATCTTCATTCTTATTATACTCGTATTCCTTTTTTAACAGATTTGTATCCCGTTAGCTGCAGATGACTTCGAAATATATAGATGTATGTAGTTAGTTTTCGAGTAAATAATAATTTTTCGCATTATTTTTTGAATTTATTTCATAAATTTTATATTCTATATTTTCACCATTAGACGTGTAATGAACATGTGCCCGAGTTTTCACTATAAACTTTTTTAAAGAAATAAAGAATAATTTTGTGGCTTTGAGTTTAATTGCATTTGGGATTTGATATTTGTGATGAGTTAAAGTGTTATTGTTCTTCCACTTTTAAAAAACCGTTCAATATGACATTTTAATAGTGAAAATATTTCTATTGTGCAATTTTTTTCGACAGAAAAGGGTATTTTTTGATCAACTACACTAAAAAGATTTCCCCATGTCAAAATAAAAGGAATGCATGGAAAATAACCAAAACTTTAACAAGCTTACTGAAGACAAAACATTGATAGATTTCAATGGGAATAGAGAAAAATTTATATTTTTTACTTTATCGCGGACTTTCGCTACTTATGGAAGATTTCAAGAAACGGTAAGATATAAAAACGCATCCAGAGTTGATTGAATTGATTAGAAAACATTTTTGCCATAAAATATTGTCAAAATGCATGGCGTTTTGAAATAAAATGTCTGTTTCAAAGTATGTTCAGATTCTAAGTGGTGAGTACTCAATTTCTGTACTGAATATAAATGAGTTACCTACTTTGTTCATCTTTCTGGATTGTCGGCACGAAAACGGAACATGATCAAATTATTAAAATATAAGGAAAATGAAGAAACAGATCAATAATATAAGAGAATTGCACTTTTTTTTTATTACACCACAACTATTGACTTTTCATGGTTTTTAGATTTTTTTTGGAAAAAATTACACAATTTTAGTAGTGTTATTTTTTCAATAAAACTTTTGATCTTCCATTTCGAGTATGGACTATTACTTTCGTATGGTAATAAAAAAGTTTAAATAAAATTACTTAAAACTCAATTAGCAATCACAATCACCATTTCCTTGGAATGTTGACAGTGTTGACACGAGGAAGATGACGCCATCTCTGGAGTGGATTATAAAAGTAGACCACTAATTCATTTGTTTTGTCTTCAAAAAATTCTAAACAAAATCTAATCAGTCTGCACACCAAGGGTTTTTAGACATCCTAGGTAGAACAATTATTTGATAAAATATACCTTTTTATACTCAATCAATCAATAATCTATCAATCATAGATTCACAATCTGTATTTAAAGACAATTTTTAAAAACGTTACCAAGGCGATTCCATTCTTTGAACACGTCTTTATACCAGAGTATAGAATACCATCTAAAAAATTTTTTTTCGAGTAAGGGTATTTAAATCAACAGTTATTGTTTATTTGTAGTTTTGTACCCCTGTGAAAGGACAATGTGACCTAACCCACCACTGTCCACTTAAATATATCGCATCATATTATTACGACCGTTATCAACAACTATAATTTGTTTCATGATCTTTATTATATGCATTTATAGAAAATACTATTCCTCAAGTCTGAAGATTCATTTATTCTTGCGTGGTGATTGTAGTTGTGAGTTACATTTTCCAGAGAATAATCAAAATGGAATCAAATGGTGAGTCAATTTTGGCTTCTGAATCAAATAGTATATATTATATTTTGATTATGCAATTGTTATGGGACCCAGATGCCCTATTGCTAAGACAAGAATTTTTAAATCTTCTGGTTCATACGTAGAGGTAAACCTTGTATTATTCGAAGAAAATTAGGAGAAAAAAGGGTGAAAAGATGGGAATTGGGGATATTTTAGAATTTTTTGAGTTTGTGAGCTTATGAGGAATAAGTATACAGTATCCAGAGAGTTGGCATTTTAAGGAAATAACCTTCAATAATGATAATTTATATTCAAATTCGACCTGGGCATTTAGTGGTGCTTCAAAAAATATAATAATAATAAATGATTCACTCGGGTGCAGTCATGTTGCTTTCGTTTCCTGCTAACAGTAAATTTTTTCAAAATAATCGTTGGAATTGGCTTATTTGTTTGAATGTCAAAAAATTTCAAAGAGAAAAGTTGCTTCTGTCCAGTTTTCTTGATTACTTACGGTATTTGTTATTAATACGGTAAGTTTTGTTTACTGGTTTGTAGACCAAAGGCGTCGGTATTAGATACCGACGCCTGAATAACTAATCAACGACGTCTTCATAATACTGGTTGGTAGGCCAAGGCGTCGGTACGGAATTCACTTACCGACGCCTTATGTCACTTTTGTATAAGTGCCATTTTTGACTTGTCAGTTATCAGCTGGAAATTAATGTGTTTCAATCAAGAAAGAACTACTAGGATCGTGAAAAAAATGCTATGAGTATCACGAACGTTAGGCACTACCAATCTCAGACAGAAAATGGTCTTCGATTGGTGAAAAAAAGTGCTTACGGTTCTTGATACTTAATATATACTATTTAGTTTCTGACAATTTTTTAATATCTATATATAGATTAGCCTATTTTCTCTCGGCTTTCATGATGATCTCCGAACATTTCAAAATTTTCCTTCTCGTTTGACGTTTGACCAAGAACAAAAAAAAAAAGCTATTCATAAATTCAAATTTCATTTTCGTATTCTCTACAATGATATATACTCATGGATAATTTATGCAGGCACAGTCGAGGCTAAAACTTTGGGAACTTTCTTCTTCCAGTCGATGAAGCAATATGGAAAGAACATTGCACAGGTGAGCCTTCAATATCTTATGAACTAACCTTTAGAAATATACTATTGGAAAATTAGAATACGTTATTATGTTATTATAACAAGTTTGGTTTCTCTATGGCCTAAAATTCACATTTGCGAGATTTTTTGAAACTTTGCAGAAACTTTTGCAGAAACCACACAGATGATCCCTGATTTTTTTCAGATTTTTCATTTGAAATCTGACTGATGATAATAATATGTTTTTGGAACACATTCTGTCTAATGTACCTTCCAGAGATCATTTATGTGGTTTCTGCACTTATCAGAAGAAATATTTTTAAAAAATCTCCCGAAATGTGAATTTTAGGGCATGTAATAAACTTGACAAATTTCCATAGAAATTATAATATATATAATTATAGTATATATATTATAATTTCTATGCAGATTTCCCATATCTAAGAAATTGAATATAATGGGATTCCAGTTTGTGATGAAAAAAATTGATTAACCACATTATTGGTCGCTCTTTTCTCTGAAAATTCATTCTCTTATGATTTTTTCCTAGTTGTCCGAATAAGCCGAGAAATTCACATTGAAGAAATAATGAGTAGGACGTCAAATTGCTTTACATGCGGTGTTGCCGATTTTCTCACCACGGCTCGGGAGATTAAGTCGTCTGTGATTGTACCTATCTTCGTATTTGTTTCATCTATAATTAAATGACTTGTGTCAACACCTTTTTCTAATAGCACCGATAAATAATTGACTGATTGGCTGATTGATTTTGACCATAATTTTTTTTTCAGTACATAGTTGACACAGGCGAAACTGACACCTATGAAGAGCTTCTGATACGTTGCATACGAGTGGCCTTGAAATTGAGGGACAAGGGAATCAACAAAAATGACATCATAAGCACATGTTCGCCCAACCACGAAAACGTCTGCATTCCTACGATCGTGGCACACTTTTTGGGAGCAAAAGCAGCCAATTTTGACCCGAATTTGTCCCATTTGGATACCGTTCACCTGCTGAAGGTGATACAACCAAAAATAATGTTCGTTTTCCAGGACTCGCTGAGTTTTATGGAAGATTGCCTGAAAAAAGCCAATCTGAGTGGAGTAGTGGAGATAGCAGTGTTTGGAAAAAGTGAGAATCACGACCAATTTTCGGACTATCTAGCGCCCCATCCTCAGGAAGACGAGTTCCGGCCAGAGTCTGGTGGGGACGAAAAAGAAACGGCGATGATATTGTTCAGTAGCGGCACCACCGGTTATCCTAAAGGGATCTGTCTCAGTCACCATTCGTTTTTGGTTACAGGTGATGACCGAGTTATTTTTGTACCGAAATCAAATGATCATAAAAAACCGAACGTACTTATGGCGTTTAGCAATATGTACTGGATCAGTGCTTTTGGGTTATTGGTAAAAAGTATGGAGGGCGGATATGCCAGGGTGGTGTGCTCTCAGTTTAATGCAGCCGCTACATGGACGATCATAGACAAGTATAAGGTTGGTATAAGTCGAGGGGGAAACAACTAGTCATTTTTGTACACCTGATGAATAATTACTTTTAATGAAAACTAATGAAAAAAGTTTTAGGAACCAGGTTATTCTCTGAAAAATTATTGAAGGGGCATGATATAAGATTTGTCTATTTAGATTAGCGTAAATTATTCATGTGAACGTTTTCAATCGTAAATCTGTAATGGCTAATCGGTCTAATGCTCGAGACAAAATGAGTAATGAAGTAATGAAAATATTATGATGTGAACCTAATGAACGAGTTGTTTCCCCCTCGGTATAAGTATACTATACCATACTATATAATGCTTCTACGTGGGATGAGTTGAGACACGTTAAAAAAAAATGGTTTCAACATACCTAATCGGTTGACACTAAATGTAGATAAAACTAAATACAGTGACACACATACAGTTCGCCACATATGGAATTTTTTTTATTAACAAATATAATGAAAATATGACTCCTCAGTAAGTTTGTGCTTGAAAAATGAATAAAAAGCAGCATCTTTTGTTTAGTTACGTGCTACTTTTAACCTGTCAAATTTGACTTATTTTTCAAAAATTCTCAAAAAATCAAGTTTTTTTGGAATTTTTGCTCCAAATTTGGACTCTCTACTGTCACTGATTACTCTCCATTTTTTTTAATTTTCGAATTTTTCGTTTTATCGATTCGAACGAAACATGACTCAAATTTCGTTTTTTGATGACTACGAGACTTCAATGTCATATCTTGCTCAGAAAATACCCGAATTGGTCTGTTACCAGAAAAATAAATGAATGCACCTCCTAAATTCGTCTTTGTTGTTGCAAAGTTCATTTCCTTGTTAAACTGATTTGGATTTTCAATATATGGACATTAATATGTTGGTAATGGAATAAAATAATTTTTTTTCATTCTGTGAATGAAAGGACTCTAATTGAAAGGACTCTAATTTGTATAGAACTTATGCCTGTAAGGGAGAAGACAAGAGAACAAGGTTGCTTCTATTACTTGGGCCCAAAATTTATAAACAGCATATACCTATCGATTTTGAAAATATACAAAAATTAAAATATTCTCGGAAAAATTAAAAAAAATGGATTGTATCGGAAGATAGACTATTTTTTCTCCAATTATTAACAATGTTACTGCGGAACATTTATTTTCCGCAATACATAATTCTAAAGTGTGAATATGGCGCTTACCGAAATTAATATAACAAATAACACCATGAAACCCAAACAAGACCATAAAACCAAACAAGTACAAAATATGCGAACTAAGACCCAAAAACCCAAACAAGACTGAAAATCCTGAACCGAGACTGAAAAAACCCAAACTGTCAACACTTATTTATACATTTTATTATTTGTGGTCATGCACTAGACCAAACTGAAATATCACACATAAGTTCTTTGTAACCTATATCTAGGTAGATTCAACTTTTGTGATTAATTGTTCATTTACGTTGTAAATTTTATTTATTCACATATTATAATCATGTACCATTAACAGTAAATGAATCATTAATATTTTTCTGTGACGGGAAAGAAGTTTGATATTTTATCTCTGCTGACAGGCACTAAAATATGACTTTTCATGAATTTACTTTTTTCCCCGGTAAAACCCAACCTTCCTCACTCAACCTGCACATTACTGAATAACCCTTTATTCCTAAGTTCTAAAAAAATGTTGATGAAATAAAAAAAATGCCTAACTGTCGCTTTGAACCACGTACCTATGGCGTTGTAAGCCGCAATCCTATCGATGCTGCTATGAACCGTGTTTGTATATGTTAAATGGTAAGAGAAAATGGGAAAAAGCTCGCGAAACGAAATAAGTCTTAAGCCGTAGACATTAGATTTTTTCACTATTAAATCGTCGTTTTTCCCATCACAGAAAAAAATAGTGTATTATACACGGGAAAAATACTAGATTGTTGCACAACCTCGAGTTAAAATATAATACTTCTTTCCCTTGTATAATAAATAACTATTATATCCGAGGTGAAATTAAAAATTTCACAATAGTCCAATGTTTGACGGTTTTCGCTCCGAATTATTTCGTACTGGACCAATTGTCGTCAAATTTGCTCAGTAACTGAGGGATGTCAAGGAAAAAAAGTACTTTCACTTCAAAAAGTATTTCATAGACGCAGAATCTTCTTTTCAGGTGTCATTCTTGTTCCTGCCGCCCTATCAAGCTGTGGACTTCTTGAGTCAACGTCTAGATGGTGCTGACACATCCAGCCTAAATACCTTCATAACAGGAAGCTGTAATGTTCCGGTGAAACTAATGAGAGATTTAAAGAAGGCGCTTCCCCATACTAAGATCGTGCATAGTTATGGTCAGACTGAAGCAGCAGGAATAATTACCGTTTTTAATACGTCCAAACCGGAAGAATTTGCGCTGCAGGAGAAAAAACCAGACTCTTGTGGAAAAGTGGTTAAGGGAATTGTCTGGAAAGTGAGCATAACAATATCAAATATAGGATAGAGAAAATAACTTCTGTCTAATTTCTGAATTCTGAATTTTGGATGAATAGTCGTTATTTCGTAACAATTTTGTATTGTTATGAGGTCTAGGTAAGAAAAATCAGGTCAGGTATGGTTGTCTACAGTAATTTACGCATTTTCAACTCGGTTTGCATGCAAACTAAATCACGCATTTTCGACTGACTGGTAAGCTAGGTTAGCTTGCTCAGGTTAGGTTTGTGTGTCAATTGCGAGCGAAAAACTAATTCACGCATTTTCGACCGACTCGCAAGATAGGTTAGCTTAAGCTAGGTTAGCTTGCTCAGGTTAGGTTTGTGTGTCAATTGCGAGCAAAAAACTAATTCACGCATTTTCGAGTGAATCGCAAGCTAGGTTAGCTTGCTCAGCTTAAGTTTGTGTGTCAATTGCGAGAGAAAAACTAATTCACGCATTTTCGAGTGACTCGCAAACTAGGTTAGGTTAGGTTAGGTTTGTGTGTCAATTGCGAGCGAAAAACTAATTCACGCATTTTTGAGTGACTCGCAAGCTAGGTTAGCTTGCTCAGGTTAGGTTTGTGTGTCAATTGCGAGAGAAAAACTAATTCACGCATTTTCGACCGACTCGCAAGATAGGTTAGCTTAAGCTAGGTTAGCTTGCTCAGGTTAGGTTTGTGTGTCAATTGCGAGCAAAAAACTAATTCACGCATTTTCGAGTGAATCGCAAGCTAGGTTAGCTTGCTCAGCTTAAGTTTGTGTGTCAATTGCGAGAGAAAAACTAATTCACGCATTTTCGAGTGACTCGCAAACTAGGTTAGGTTAGGTTAGGTTAGGTTTGTGTGTCAATTGCGAGCAAAAAACTAATTTACGCATTTTCGAGTGACTTGCAAGCTAGGTTAGCTTGCTCAGGTTAGGTTTGTGTGTCAATGCGAGCGAAAAACTAATTCACGCATTTTCGAGTGACTCGCAAGCTAGGTTAGCTTGCTCAGGTTAGGTTTGTGTGTCAATTGCGAGCGAAAAACTAATTCACGCATTTTCGAGTGACTCGCAAGCTAGGTTAGGTTAGGTTAGGTTAGGTTTGTGTGTCAATTGCGAGCAAAAAACTAATTCACGCATTTTCGAGTGACTTGCAAGCTAGGTTAGCTTGCTCAGGTTAGGTTTGTGTGTCAATGCGAGCGAAAAACTAATTCACGCATTTTCGAGTGACTCGCAAGCTAGGTTAGCTTGCTCAGGTTAGGTTTGTGTGTCAATTGCGAGCGAAAAACTAATTCACGCATTTTCGAGTGACTCGCAAGCTAGGTTAGCTTGCTCAGGTTAGGTTTGTGTGTCAATTGCGAGCGAAAAACTAATTCACGCATTTTCGAGTGACTCGCAAGCTAGGTTAGGTTAGGTTAGGTTAGGTTTGTGTGTCAATTGCGAGCAAAAAACTAATTCACGCATTTTCGAGTGACTTGCAAGCTAGGTTAGCTTGCTCAGGTTAGGTTTGTGTGTCAATGCGAGCGAAAAACTAATTCACGCATTTTCGAGTGACTCGCAAGCTAGGTTAGCTTGCTCAGCTTAAGTTTGTGTGTCAATTGCGAGAGAAAAACTAATTCACGCATTTTCGAGTGACTCGCAAACTAGGTTAGGTTAGGTTAGGTTAGGTTTGTGTGTCAATTGCGAGCGAAAAACTAATTCACGCATTTTCGAGTGAATCGCAAGCTAGGTTAGCTTGCTCAGGTTAGGTTTGTGTGTCAATTGCGAGAGAAAAACTAATTCACGCATTTTCGAGTGACTCGCAAACTAGGTTAGGTTAGGTTAGGTTAGGTTTGTGTGTCAATTGAGAGCAAAAAACTAATTCACGCATTTTCGAGTGACTTGCAAGCTAGGTTAGCTTGCTCAGGTTAGGTTTGTGTGTCAATGCGAGCGAAAAACTAATTCACGCATTTTCGAGTGACTCGCAAGCTAGGTTAGCTTGCTCAGGTTAGGTTTGTGTGTCAATTGCGAGCGAAAAACTAATTCACGCATTTTGGAGTGACTCGCAAGCTAGGTTAGCTTGCTCAGGTTAGGTTTATGTGTCAATTGCGAGCGAAAAAACGAATTCACGCAGTTTCAACTCAGTTTGCCTTCTTGTTTTGTCATATGAACACCCCGCCACCCCCCTTTCATCAGATGCACCACTTGGTCAATTACATTATTTTAATTCGAGTTGTGCGCATGCGGAACTGCGGGATCAAAAGTAGAATTGGTACTGCTAGACGCTTGTGTTGTGGACAAAGTTGACACCTGCGGAAAGAAAAGCGGCAGAGAGAGGGCAAGAGAGCGAGAAAGAGAGGCAGGAAGTGCAAAAGTGGTTCTAAATAGTAGTATTAGAAACACGATAATAGTTGGCGTAAGTAATTTCACAATTTAAAATTATCAACAGTGTTATAACGAATCAACAATTAGCCAATGCGACGGTGTCATAATTTATGTCAAAAATAACATATCAGCCGAAGTAAGGCTCACTTCCTCAAAATAATCTGTTTAAGGTCATATTATAGACCCCTAACAACACACAATACATAAACAAGATATAGTAAGTAAATTTACTTGGTTGATATCAATATAAGCTCATTAAACACTAAGAGTAATGAGACAAACAACTATGCGAGCATATTAGGTTCACATGGATTGTTATCGTACTTATACTCGACATTCCAACTAGAGTTACCAAAGATAAAAAATCAGCTATTCACCATTTTTTATAAGGAATCCTAACCACCTGAGTAATGAAATAATGATAAGTACATGAATAGTCTTCCAAACGAAAATAACAGATCACCTCACACTTTTTGTAAATATTTTATTCCTGTTAACCAAAGTGGCTGTAGAAATGGCATAGCAAAAAATTAAAAATTCTGATTTCACTAAATTAAATCGAATGCAAAACTCTGAAAAATGGAAAAATGTCATAGCAGAAACAAATGCTTAGCATGATTCTAATATTGATGAATTTACATGCTATTTGAAATCGTAAAAACAAAGGTAAATCTAGTAAGAAATAAAAAGCTATTCAAAGCTATTATAAATAAGACCAATTAACGTGATTTCCTGAATAAATAACTATCTAATTTATTTAATGATTTTTTTCATTGAAAAGTAGAGAAAATAAAAAAAAATCGACTATCTGAATGAAAATGCGAATTTTCACTTTCAGATTTTTTCTTTTCAGTTAGTGTCTTTTCACAATATCTATCAGATGTAGTTCAATGTCCAGCGTGGCTTGTGCCGGGGAAGTCGTTGTTTTCTGTTAGATATTACAAATAAATCACATTTTTCATTTTTCAATTTTCATGGAGAATGTTCCCCTTTTCAACTATCTGGTATTACTCCGCAGTATCAGAGTTGAATTATAGAAAATAATGAAAAAACTCAATACTATAATACAGAACGTTAAAAAATACTTGTAACATGCAACAAATTATTGATTCCAGCATAAACTTAGCAAACATTTGGAATATATAAGAGACATATGTGTAGCAAGTCAAAAAAAAGTAGAAATAATTATATAAATCTAGAAAACAGCAGTGGCGCAGCCAGGATTTCGGTTTGTTAGGGGGGGGGCTGAACACACAATTTATCAGTTACCAGAGATTTCTTTTTCCCCCGGCCGGATGTAATGAATAACACCTACAAGCGAACTGTTAGGCACGCGAACGATAACATTATCTTGTAGAAAATTTTCCTAGCTTTCTTTCTATATAGCTATGTATTTAACGAATGTGTCTCGTCATCCTAGCACATAAAATCACCAACGAAAGATACTTCCGAAAATTCTAGAATTTTTTCAATATTTTTCGCGTATTCCCGCCTTCGATTCAACAGTATTCGAAAAATGAAAAATGATAAATTTAAAAATCGGTCCAAATCAAAGTGCACAAGTTCGTAAAAACGCCCACCAAATCTATGTTTGACTAGCAATCGATTTCAAATTCGGTCAGCGTATAAAAAAAAGATTGAATTTAACGAATATAATATCGGGCAACATTCATCCCTCGGGCCGAAGGAATGTTACCCTCCGGGCGTTAGGGTGTTATCTATAAGTATGTGGCCAAATTCAAAGGGGTGATTCATAGAGTCATTCTAAGACAAAAAGTTCATATAAACATATGTCCGATAATGCCTCATTTTTAAGATACAAGGTGTCAACATTTTTAAAAGAAATCGTGTTTTCCGTAAATATCTTAAAAATTCTTCAACCGATTTTGTTGAAATTTGGTAGTATTATTAAGGATAGTAAGGAGCTAATTTAACCCTAACTATATCTAAATGTGCGCCACTGTTTTTTGCAGTGTTTGTATTTGTTTCACATTTATATCTATAATTTTTTTTCGTATTTTGCTTTGTTTTCGAGAAAAGACAAAAAAATCACTTTAAAGCATGTCCCTGGGAAAACATAATAAAGTAATGTACCTACTAAACCATCAATTCTGGATGATTAATATGTGAAAAACTTACAGTTTTTGATGGTTTATTGGTTACAATTTTTCATTATGTTTTCCCAGAGACGTGTAATAAAGTGATTTTTTTATGCGTTTTCTCAAAAACAAAGCAAAATACGAAAAAAATTATAAATGTAAAAAAAAATTAATTTCAGTTGCTCAATATGAAACAAATAGAAAAATTGCAAAAAAAAACAGTGGCGCACATTTTTTCTGACAAAAATATTGATTACGGTGCCTTCCAGGACGCCAATGGCTATGATAATTTTGATCCAGTTAGGGTTAAATTAACCCCTAACTACCCTAAATATTACTGCCAAAATTCAACAAAATTGGTTGAACGATTCTTAAGATATTTGAGAAAAAAACGATTTCTCTTAAAAATGTTGACACCCTGTATTTCGAAAACGAAGCATTATCGGACATATGTTTACATAAACTTTTCGCCTTAGAATCACCCGAAGAATCACCCCTTCAAGTTTGGCCACGTACTTACATAACACCCTGTATAAAGCACTTGGTACATAAATAGCTATTTCCGTCGACCGTTCATTTATGATGTATTTTAACGCACTCAAAATCGTTGATTAATGACCCCTGTTAATGAATGATTTTCTATTAATCAACGATTTGATTATATGCAACCCAACATACATTGCTCTTATACATTTTATATTGGTTAGTACTATCTGTCATTATTTATTTGTCAATTTTCAAATAAAATTTTAGAAAATGTTTATTACACCAGTTGTCACTCAAAACCATATATGGTCCCGTGGCGTAATGGTAAAGTGCACCTGACTTGCAACACTGAGGTCGAGAGTTCAAAACCCACCGAGGGTAAATTTTTTTTTCTTTATTTCAATTTGAAAATAAATAATAAAAAATAAAATAAAACTACCACTGAGATAAATTAAACTATCTTTGATAGAGTTAATATAAATAGGAAATAGTGATTGTTTTTTATCATAACGTTAAATAAATAAACATAGAAAATAAGATATCTCTATTTTTGAAAACTTCTGTCGACGGAAAAGTTTTGTAACAAACTCGTGAATTAAAATGGCGATTAACAATCTCAAACATTAACGCGCTCGCTCCGCTCACGCGTTAAAATATCTCGATTGTTAATCGCCCTTATTAATACACTTGTTCGTTAAATAACTATTTCCGTCGACCGTTCATTTATGATGCATTTTAACGCACTCAAAATCGTTGATTAATGACCCCTGTTAATGAATGATTTTCTATTAATCAACGATTTGTTTATATGCAACCCAACATACATTGCTCTTATACATTTTATATTGGTTAGTACTATCTGTCATTATTTATTTGTCAATTTTCAAATAAAATTTCAGAAAATGTTTATTACACCAGTTGTCACTCAAAACCATATATGGTCCCGTGGCGTAACGGTAAAGTTCACCTGTCATGCAACACTAAGATCGAGAGTTCAAAACCCATCGAGGGTACATTTTTTTTTTTTAATTTCAATTTGAAAATATATAATAAAAAATTATACAAAACTACCACTAAGAAAAATTAAACTATCTTTGAGTAGAGTTAATATAAATAGGAAATAGTGATTGTTTTTTATCGTAACGTTAGATAAATAAACATTGAAAGTGAGATATCTTTATTTTCGAAAACTACTGTCGACGGAAAAGTTTTGTAACAAACTCGTGAATTAAAATGGCGATTAACAATCTCAAACATTAACGCGCTCGCTCCGCTCACGCGTTAAATTATCTCGATTGTTAATCGCCCTTATTAATACACTTGTTCGTTAAATAACCATTAATGCTGGTATAAAAATAAAATGTGATATGTACAAATAACTATTTGCTTGTTTCAGGTGGTGGATATCAACACCGAGAAATGTCTCGGGCCCAACGAAGAAGGCGAGTTTAGATATAAAACCGACACTGCCATGAACGGCTACTACAAAATAGACAGCTCGTCAGTATACGACGAAGAGGGTTACATAAAATCAGGCGATGTTGCTTACTACGACGAAGACGAATGTTTCTACATCGTCGACAGAATAAAGGAAATGTTCAAGTACAGAGGGTGGCATATAGTTCCGGCAGTACTAGAAGAAGTGCTGCAGACCCATCCCGCTGTCAAAGAAGCAGCTGTCGTGGGAATTCCACACGAGATCGATGGCGACCATCCGATGGGTATAGTTGTTCTGTTCGACGGTTTTGAACACGTTACTGCCAACGATATCGAATTGTTTGTCGAAAAACGAGTGTCCGCGAGTCAAAAATTGCGTGCTGGAGTCCGAATTATAAAGGAAATGGTCAGAACTAGCACTGGAAAGATCAAGAGGGGAGATTTGAAGCGGATGATACTGAATAAAGAACTGTGAATTTTCCAAAAATGGGACTGTTTGGTGCACACTACAAATATTTTATATTACCTATTTTACATGGATTTTTCTAATATACATATACAAATACCAGGTGACCACGAGGTGAGGTACGCCCCCCAATTTTTCTATAGTTTTGAAGATACAGATTTCCAATTTGGTGTGTCGTAATAGTACTTGAATACGCATATATTGAAGCCTCTACTGAAAATTCACCAAAGACTTTTTTTTTCAAATGACACTCTGTACATATTTTCTCATTATCCGAAAGAGCACGCAATTTGTGATAACACTGTTCTTCAAATTTGAAAATCGGATGAAAAATGGCGGAGATATAGTTGATTGTTCAATTGAACAAAGTTGGCCATGAAATTCAAACTTAAATCATCACAACTGACAAACTACATCGAAAGTTACCAGAGGAGGATTCTAAGTGCGAAACAGTTGAAAACTGAGGTTATCATGTAATTGCAGCTCCCATATATGTACAATTATCAAAAATTACCTAAAAACGCAGTGGTATCCATAAAGAAATGCTCACAACTGCTATTTCTTAAATGGCAACACGTACTTTTCAATTTGTCGTGATAAAAAAATTATAAATTATCAGTTTACTCGTGTGAAAAGCTTTGGAGAATTCCTGAAGGAAACGAATGTTTTTCAACGTAGGCGGCTTAGGCAGGCCCGGAGAGTGGGGGGGGGGGCAGGGGGGACACATGTCCCGGACCCGAGAAGACAGGGGACTCACAAGCCTCTTTAAACCAGATGATTATAATTCAATGCTAACGCCTGAAACCCAAGGCAGCCACAGCCTAAGTCAGAAAGGCGAATTTGTTTTAAAACAATATTGTATTGCTGAAAATTATAATGTCCCATTTATTTTTTCAATATCTGTAAAATAAAAAAACTTCTACAAAATTGCATTTTTGACCAGTTGCATCAAACTTCGAAAACTTATGGTATAGTAAAGGAAAGGAGGTAAAGGGTTCCAGCTGCATACTCTGCCCCAGGCCCAATGCTGGCTCTCTCCGTCCCTAGGCTTAAAACATAATTAAGAAAGCGTACACAAAAGCGTAGTTTGCTCTACTTATTTAATCAATGCTGCTTTTTTGTTTCGTTTTTTTTTACTTTTGAGAACACTCATGATAAAACATCTTGTATTTGCGATTTCTTTCGGAATTCTTCAAAATTTTTCACACGAGTAATACGATAATTAATCATTTTTCATCATGACGAAGTGAAAAGAACATGTTGCCATTTGAGAAATAGCAGTTGTGAGCATTTCTTTATGGGTACTATTCCGTTTTTAGGAAATTTTTGATAATTGTTGGATTATGTGGGAACTGCAACTGGAAACTCAGTTTCCAACTGTATCGCACTTCTAAACTTCCTTTGATAACTTTTGATGTCGTTTGTCAGTTGTGATGATTTAAGCTTGAATTTGAATTTGTTTGAACAATCAACTTTATCTCCGCCATTTTTCAACCGGCGATTTTCTATTTTGAATAACAGTGTTATCACAAATTGCGTGCTCTTTAGATAGTGTATAGGGTGTCATTTGAAAAAAAAAAAAAAATTGGAGTCACTTGTTGTTTATATATGTTATCCAAATTGTTGTCAAGGAAGTTTTCAAAAAAACCAAAACTTAAATTATCTCAAGTCTAATGACAAACAGTTCCCAGCTTTTCCACAGCATCTCGTTAAAAATCAGTTTTCAATATTGCCTCATGCGCTCGTCATTCCTGTTTTCTTTCAATTATTTTCCGGTACGTCGCGCAGCGTCTGCAAGCGACGCCACCGACGTAAAAAGGCAACTCTAACGGTGCAATGAATATTTGATTAATGCGTTCCTTTGACATTGACTTCAAGTTCTGATGAGATACTCACTTCCCATATGATATCCCCGTCCCATACCACCCTTCTAATCCACTTTATCGCCGTCGGAAAGAATATCCTCCTGGGAGGAATTCGGCTCGGATACACCTTTCACTCGATAGATTATTCATTCATATCAAATAGAGGTAATGGATGAACGCTATGATATTCCATAATTGGTTCGCAGACTTTGTGGAGTCATAATATTTTCACTTATAATCTCCCTAGTGATTGAATTATTGCCGGAAATTCATGTACGAGATAAATTTCCAGCAATTAATTCAAGCACGCGGGGGATTCGGTAAGAAAATTTCACACCAAAATATATTAAATTAATGGTTAATTCAACTGACTTGTAGATTATTCTGAGAGAAAACAAGTTGTAACATCAGTGGGCCATGAATGGTTTTTGTTGATATAATGACAGTTACGTAGGTATTAGTGGCGGTGTTTGTATGTGAGAAAGGAAAATTCATTTTGCGACATTTTCAACCTAAAATTACATTGCACATCACGCAGAACTAAAATAGTTTTGACTAGTCCATGAGGATTGTCTATTGGGAAGTGATGTGGAAAGGAATTCTTGCAAATATCAGCCGAGTATTCACGAAAAGATAAGTTGAATAAAATTGTTTCAAATATTAAGTTCATCAAGTCAAGCATAGATAGATTTGATTGATATACATTTTTTACCGATGGACCTATTCATCGTTGAAATGCAAGTTCTCAAAATATTTTCAGACACATTCGAAATATTTAGTGAATATTTAATTATGAAGTATTATCTCCTTTCATATGAAAAATAACATTCCATTTGTACAAATATTGATAAGGCGATAAAACCACAAAACAGTGGTATATCATACTTGATATTTTCATAACATTTCATTTAAAATAACTAGCATCATCAGTGACAATTTTTAATTACGGACCTGTCGTTAGTTCTTTTGTAAATTGTTTTAATTTCTTCGAAAGCTTTTCAACTATGAGCATACTTCAACTTAACCCAAAAATTTCGATAAGAGGATACCCAAACACAACGAAAATTCGTATTTTTCCTTTTTTGGGAATTTTTGTATAACAGTAATCCTTGTCAGAAAGGAAACTATTATATAACAATGAGCTGCTTATCAAGTTAGAAACTAGATGTCGTGCCATACCAGGATGCTCACTGCCATTTTCCTATGCGATATATTTTGTATTACACCCCACCCACGCGCTACCACGGCCACGTATTCCTGTTCATTTTGTTCAAAAAATGTAAATGAGTTTCCAGTTCCATCATAAAGGCTTTTCCTTTTAGTTACTCGAAATGTCTGCATTAGAGTTTAAAATTATTATGAATAACATTTTTACTCTTTAAATGAATTAAACAGACAAAACAAACAGTCAAGAGGAAAATCTTTTTTTGTCTTCATATTATATGAATGAAAATCCAGGAGCGGTTTCTTTTCGGAACTACGCCTAAAAGTCAAATAACTCATTCATCCCAATTGTTCTCTGTTACCAAAAATTATCATTTCGAATAAAAGTCGAACCGTTTATTAGATGCTGAGTTGATTTAAACCGAAGGGAATTTTCTGTCAATTTCCAGTGATTAAACAGAGTATTAATGAATCCCGCTTTAAAAGTTTAATTGGAATCAAAATTCAAAGTGGAATAATTAAGAAATAGAAATTTCAGGCTCGCAAGACTGGAAACGTGAAGATGAGAATTGACCGGCAGGCTTATGATAATACTAGTTCGGTGAACAGGGCCGTCTTTCATCATTCTAGAAAAGCATGGAACAGAGAAAAAATAAAAAATAAGAAGAGCTCACGAAGAGAAATTAAAAATGACATTGTGATCTTTTCCATCAATATTAAGTGAAATATACATTTTGGACTGGTAAAACTTTTACGTTCTTCTCATAGTCTGTGAAAATGATTGAGTGAAGTTCACAACTTGAACTTGCCATATTTTTTGAATAAATACGTGTCATTGTACTGGAATGTAGGCCACTTTTTGATATTTGAATATCATTAATATTATGTTGATAATAGACACTTTCTCATCCTCGTTGTCAGGTCCATTTCGCGAGTACTCCAGATCTTTTTAAGAAGGTTTCTCGCGGGATTTCCATGTGAAATGATACCTTCTGCACTTTAGTGTCCGAATATATCCATTCTCATGTGAGCCAAGGCTTCTTATTCAAACACTGTCTGAGGGACTGTTTCTACCTCCTCATTCCAGAAATTGCATAGTGTGGAGTCTTGGTGCATCCTCAGCATATGCAGCTGTTTTCTCAGGAGGCCGTGCTCTGTTAGTAGTCCTATCACTTTCCTGAAAGAGTTCCGGCATAGTTCAAGAAGTTATCTTGATAGCGAACCGGTTTGCCCTATCATTATCATCATCTTTCTGTTGCTCTTTGCCGAGGCATTCTCCAGGAAGATTAGTGATGGTTCTTAAACCATTTTTTCATATTCTACTTGATGTTCCCAAATGGGGCTCCAATCTTGTTAGGTGCTGCTAGATCGATGAGGTTTTGTTAAACCTCCCAAGCTAGTTTCGAAAAACCTGTACGAATACCACCTGGTTCCTAGTATTTCTTCTTTCAGTCTCTCTCGTGCTTGGGACATAGAGGCTTGAGAACCGAGGCTGAGACAATTGTCCTGCCTCTGTCTCACCGTGTATATTCCAGCCCCTTCTCCATTGCACATCTTAGAGCAATCCGTGTACAAGATTTGTCCCCTTGAAAGCATTGGTATGGCCTTTGATGTGACTTTCCCATCTTGTATGGTGATGTATGTTCTATCAAAGGAGTGGGTTGAAGTAATTTTGTCCGACGGCATTTCAGACGTATCGATTCTTATGACCTCCAATATGCTGCAGTGGCCTTGGTTATTGCCCCTCCTTTTGGCTAGACATTTTAGCAGGGATGCTTCCATCCTCGCCTCTGCTGCAATATGCAAATGAAGCAGAGGAATGTTCAAAATTACCTCCAGGCTAATTGTAGATGTGCTGGGCGCGGGCCATAACACCAATGACCCCGCGCATGGACAGTGTTTGTGGCTAGCCAGCCTCCCTCTGACTGTCGCTTGTTTTGTTCAACTTTACGTCACAGCAGAGCTCCATATGTTATTGAGGGCCTTAGTATCGCATATCAACCTGGAAAATTCTGTCAGCTGGTGCTCCATTGCCTAGTTGAAAGGATTGATTCCTCGAATAGAGAGAGTGAATCAACACAAGGGGCGTTTGATAACACATCATATGAGTTCATCATATCAACCCTCAGGAAAATAAGCATTGCTCCAACCTTGAACCAGTGGATATTAGCCTTGCTTGGGTGTAGGGTAATAATAGGCCTTCCTTTTCGGGGACACGGTGGAAGTGGAATCCACGAGAAACTGCCCTCAGTGGGGAGTAGCATCTACACTATTATGGAACCTCATGGTGGATAGCTTTCCCATAGACCTGAACTTTAGAGGAATGCAAGGAATATGCTGACGATATCGTCATAATGGTCGATCGATGATATATAGGGATCTCTATGGATCTGATGAAGTCAGCCCAGTTAGAGGGAATTTATTCATTAACAACATTTTTCTACATTCTAATCAACTAACACCTTGCAAACGCATAAGTTTGATAATACATTGAACTCTAGGAAAAGCGGAATCCCGATATGCAAACGTGGGTCCTCGGAAGCTCGGTTGGTCAGAGCACTGACTAGAAATACTAGAAATTTAGTAATGCCTCTAAAACCCGAGTAATTATCGAGTAATACCCAAGTAATAGCCCCCAAGTAATTCCAGTAGTACCAAAATATTGAGACGCTACAACGCTACATACTATACTTTAATTTTCCTAGCGTGATTCAAAAAAAAAAATCGAGAATTGAGATCATTCGGAACGGTAGTAGTGAGCATTAGTTGAAATTCCAGGTCTGTCCTCTGAGAAGTCCAGATCTCAACCGTATTGAGCAGAACAAAATTTTGTATTTTGATTCGAATATTTCACGTGAGCAAAAAGAATGTGCATGAAAAATGTATTGATAGTGGCTAGAATTTTGTTTGATAAAATTTAATTAGTGGTGCGCACTGTATTTCGTAATGAAATCATACAGTATGGCAAATCAACTGAGCCACCACACCAACACGATATATCCAAATTATTTCTCATACATAGTTAATTTTTTGGATATTTCTTTAACTTCCTTTTCTGAAATTGAACCATTCAACTTCAAATTGACAGTCCACGCGAACCGTCATTCCAATTGCAGTTCCGCCACCCTTCTAGCACTCAAATCACCAATCACGAACGTTTCCTAATCACCAACAGTTAATCAAAAGAATCATGTAGTATTGCTCGTGAGAAGTTCGCCTTCACATCAAAAGAAAATTGTGTACAGCCGGAGTGAAGAGGAACACTGCTGAAAAGGCATTTGAAACAAGCCGAGCATATTTTAAATCAACTCAACTCGCTGGAATTGTATTCGCCTGGGTCAGGACCGTTTCCGAGTCATTTATAAACTGTGGAAAACTGAAACGAGTACAAAGTGACACGTATTAAACGGGTTTATTTTGGAGTAAAACAAGCAGACAAGTGGTAGTACACAGATCTTTTTAATCTATCTTCTTTTCAGAGGAACAGATGACGTGAAATGATTATCTAAGCTTATGTTGTTTTGCAGGGATTTGAAAATTAAACCTACTTTTTCTAGAGTTGTAAATTATAACCCAAATCAAATTTGAAACGAACATCTAGTACATTTAAGTTGACTAAGAATAATGCTAATGTTGTTGCTATTTTCAGTACCTATGGTTTAAGTAGATGGCCCTTTAAGTGCCCCATACATTACAATCTTCGTAGTCAATTTGTATCGGACAAGTAAAATTGTGTACGTATGATTGTGGATTGACCTCATGCCGTTTGTTTGAAGAACGAGCCCTTGGAAAGAGATGCCTCCAAAGTGACGGAATATGGATGTGAGGCGTCAGTTCGACGTTTTTTCCATGAATGGGTACTTCTGATCGTAATACCGAGCATTGAAATGGAAGATTTCATTGGTCTGGATAATCCTGACATAGTTATACTGTGAGATCGGCCTTTCTAGAGAAAATACTTGCTTGGGTTTTATTCGCATTCAATTCCACCATGCTGGTGGTTTCCCATTCTCGAATTTTTGCCAAATCCTTATTTATTTCATTCAGATTCTTCCCTGTTCTGCTTTCAGTGGCTGATGTCGGAGAGAAAGCTGATTTATGCTGTTATGGTCTTGAACAGAAACTCTTATCGTAAGAACGGTTTAAGGTATTTGCTTGATAATGATAATGGCCCATAATTTTTAAAGTTGATACCGATATAAAAATAATTACTTATCATTAGCATGGTTGAGTGTGATCGTACCTGATGAATTTCAATTCATTTATTTTTTATGACAACATATTTTTCGTAATTTTAGGGTGAATGAAGTCAGCCCTTCCAAGTATGGCAATAAATATCCCATAACTGAACTAAATCTACTCAAATGTGAGGGGATTGGACGCATATGCCCTTGGGATCAATAACGCAATGGGGAGACTAATGGCGGACACTCATTACACATCAATGTCCTTTTCACGATCGGTCTTATCCGCTTCACAAGAGTTCTGCTGCCTTACGCAACGTAGGAAAGGTCGCTGCTAATTTCCTAGAAATTAGGTAAATTCAGCGTGGCCTTCCCTCTAATGGAATTAGGAGGGCGAACCTAAAATATGTATATGCCTGCATGTGAATTTAGGGTAAAAAAATGAAAACTCGGCGGCCCTCTCTGTGACCATCGTTCCCAATTCATGAAATTTGCATGATTGACTTAATTCAGACCCAGGCATATGAAGTGGGTCTCCCCACGGTCGCGTATTTGCCTTCATTAACCGTCATCAGCGGAATTATTATTTTGAATGATATTAATTAATTTACACAAGAAACACAACCTGAAAATCATATGGAGAATAACAAGAACAATAAAAGTGAATTGAACTTATGGAACTGTCGACGTTTCTTCAGAGCTTTCGCAGTTATGGATTCTTGGACATAAGTTGGTATTTTCAATGAAATATTTTTATAATTCTTTTATTAATTTATATCTGGTTGATTGAGAAATCCCTGAAAAATTGGTAGAGAAGTGAATTTTTGCAACTGAATAATATTCTTCCTGGGCAACAATCAGGGTTTAGGACAATGTATAGCTGTGAAACTGCACTTCTTTCTATCTCAGATGATATGCTTCTGATTCTAATAAGATAACGATAATCAGCCTATTAGATTACTCGAAGGCATTAGACACGCTTAATCATCAAATGTTATTGTGTATTCTTCATTAGATTGGCTTGGGTAGAAATGCAATGAGTTTTTTCAGAAACTGTAATCCAAATCGACGTCAGCGTGTTCGAATTGCAGATAGTATATTGGAGCCTCTTGCTTTGTTATGTGGGATAGCACAGGGTTCAATTCTAGGACCACTGCTATACACAATATATACCTCAGACTTTGCTAATATTGTGAAAAATTGCAAAACTCATTTCTATGCTGATGATACTCAGCTCTACCACTCTTTCGACGTTAGCGACTTGAGGACTGCCATCGATAAAATTAATTATGCTATTTCTCGTATTGTACAGATTTTATGAATGTCCTATTCATATTTTCGAACTAAAATCAAAATGCTATAGATTGTATCTGCCTTTTTTCTTTCGAACGATGCATCAACTTTCGCTGAGAGAGAGAGAGAGAGAGAAAGGGTCTTTCCAAGAAATGAATGCCAAACTATCCAAGGCGAACGCCGTTTTATTTCTGATGATTCCGCAAAGATACGTTCAACAATTCCCATATGCTCCAACAAAACATATTCCGACCGTTTCAATTATCCCATTCCTTTCGTTGTTCGAGAATTTGCCCGAGATGTTAGTTTATTTCCTTCATTTCTTGCTATTCCTGAACGTTCTTACCGGTGCGTTTTGGGGATAAAGCAGCTCTTAGCTATTAGGAAACAAAAATAGTGTTTGCTTTATCTCCATCGGGATCCTCTCGAGCCCAAACAGAACTGCGAAGTGTGACTTATGATTCCCGAATCGATCTTTAATCTGTTGCGCAGTTTCGCGTTTGTTTTCCAGGGGATTAGGCTCAAGTATTAGGAATTCGAAGTGCCTAGTTAACCAGTACCGGACTGGTGAAAAAGGCTACTCCGGCAAGCATATTTTGGCTCCGTCCCAACTTTCAGATGTTACATTTTTGTTAGTATTGTATTTTTTTCCTCGTACGATCTAGATTATGTCTATTTTTTGTTCTGTTTATATGGTATATATAGTATAGTGAAAGCTGGAAAAAGCAGACTGTATGCCTTACGAAACACCTCATGATGCAGTGGGTTCCAAACCTCTGCTGTTCGATGGAAGAACTTGGAAAGAGATGTTTGACAAAGTAACGACGCCGACCGACGGTGGAAAGATTGATGATATTTTAGGATAGCATCGCACATGAAAATATCTGTAAAACTTTGAACTGGCAATTGTCACTTCGAAGTGGCAATTCCAAATGTTTCGAAAAATATTTTGTTGTTGGCCCTTCTACGCATTCATACGATATGATCGCTTTCTACACATTTTAAAATTGAAAAAGAGATTTGAGTTTGAGACGCAGCTGCTGAACCGTGTATGCATTCCAACCTCTACAGCCTAACGAGCAAATATTCGACGAAAATCTGTTGTATATCCCGACATGATTAAATTATAAAATCTTGCACGATCTTTACTTAGCAAAGAAACTACGGCGAAAATATGTTCAGTCAGGTTTAATCAACTTTTGACTGATATTCTCTATTCTTAATTAAATTTTCATTACTTACATCAGTCTGGAGTTCGAGAAATTATGAGGCGTTTGTTTAAGTTTGCACACACCCCTCCCACGTCCCACGCTAGCTAACTTGATTTGTGTTATAAAACTGATATTTAAAACGGAGGTAATTTAATGAATTTCCGTTTCCGTTTCTTCTAGGTCTCTTGAGACAGTTTTCTCTCTAGGATTTTGATAGCTATGAATAAATTTTAATCGAAATTTCCGGCGAAAATATACCACATAGACTCTTTCAAGAGACGTGCTAGTCATTATAGTACTGAAGATTCTCCAAAGACTTTTCAACAGAAAAACTGAATTTGGAGAAAATAGGTTAGATGTTTGAAGTATGCTATGTTTTCTTATAAAACAATACTCACAAAAAATATTAATACATTTTTTGGTTATCCAAGAACGGATACAAAAGATAATGTGACTGATGATGCAAGAATAAGATTGCAAGCCGTCAGAATGTCAGAAAAGAATTCATCTGCTTGGATCATGGTAAGGATTTGCCTGTATCTAATTAATCCAGTACGATTGAGAAAAGGATCAATTGTAGCACCACCAAACTTGGTATGCTAGTTGTTGGAACTATGATAACCTCGAAAAGAAAATTGTTTACCGAAATTTCAGGGGTGCAACTTTTTTTTTTTTCGTTTAAAAATAAATAATTAGATTTTTCCTGTAATCTAGGAAACTATATGATTAATCGGAAAAACAACTCAACAAGGTGAAAGACAATTCAATTCTTCATAAAAATGATTGCCAGTAATTTTTTATGAAATGCAACGTTTTCTCAGAAAACGTGATTGAACGCCGACATCAAATTTCAGGTTCATGCTTATCCGCCGCTGGAAGTTCTGGCGGAGCCGAATATTTGATTGGTCATAACTCTGTTAAAAATAATCGGAGAAAGAAAAGGAAAAGTTATATCGTTTCTGAAGACTACTACCTTTTCATGCAAATATAATATTGAGTACCAAAAAGGTGTTTTATCGTACTTCATGGAGATGTTTGCGGATGATCCGGAAATCATGAATAATTTGGTAAATATGGAATTATTATAGTAAAGCAGCAATCCATACCCTCTAATACAATATGTAAAAATTATAGAGTAGTGTGACAGGTCCCACTTATACATGCCAAAAAAAAAACTTTGTTTTACTCCTGCCTCATTTTCAACTTACCCATAAAACCGAAGTTCTCTTCCAGTAAATGTTGAAAATAATCACTTATTCATATATTGCATATATGTTTAATAACACTATTGTGAAGCGCAAACCTCAAGCTTGAAATCACATACTTAATTTTTTATGTAGGATGTGTATTATTTTCAACATTTACTGAATAAATCGCCGGGATTATGGGTGGGTTGAAAACTGAGGTAAAGTAAAAGCCAGTTTTTTCTTTGGCATATATAAGTGGTTTCACTAGTCTAAAATCGTTGCATATGGTCCAAAGAGGGTACTGATTCCTGCTTCAGTATAATTATTTCATATAAACTAAAATATCCATGACTTGCGGATCATCCGTAAATATCGTAGAAGGGTTATGTGAAATGGGATAAAACACGTTGAAAAGGGGAACATTCTCCATGAAAATTGAAAAATGAAAAATGTGACTTATTTGTAATATCTAACAGAAAACCTCCCAAGAGGTTATCTTGAACGATGGAAAATAGCGATTAAAGTTTGTCTTTCAGTCGCAGATGATTCCACAAAAGATTTTATGAATTTCCTATTCATATTTTCGAACTAAAATAAAACACATTTTGGGTACTCAGATATTCACATGTTATATTTGCATGAGGAAGTAGAACTTTTGACAGTGCGTAAAATGACAGTTTTTCGCACAATGCTTAAAAAATCATTCATTTTCATCTGAGTGACATTTTAACGAAAATGTCAACATTTTATGGCAGTTTTCGGAAAAAACCTATTTTTCCCGGGAATTATCCAACCCCTCCACGTACGACAAGTATTCAATTAAGAATACTCTTAATATCCCGAATGGTCGACCCAAAGACAATGACCGAACATAATGAGGCGGTGTAGGCGAGAAACTTAGTCAATCTTACAAAGTTACTAACGGTGTCGTTAGTAAGGATGTAACCAGATTGAAACTCCCTCGGACCTCCCTTTTCGTGTACTCTCTCCATCAATATTGAAACGAGGGCACGTAGTCAACAGTTAGCTACTGAATTGAATGGCTACATGCCCAGTGAAACCCTAATATAAAGTTCAGTTCGAGTTAATAGAAAATAATAACTTTGAGGTATCAACTATTCGGAGTTTGAAGATGCTAATCTTCAGATATTGGTTTACATGGTGATTCACTAGTTCACAAAATAAGAGGATGGCCATGTCCTTCCAATGAATTACATATCATTGTAGAAATCTGCATTATTCACAATAAGCTTGTCAAGAGAAAAACAAAAATGTCCTGTCCTACCAGGAGGACGCTTATTGCCATAATCCTATACAATAGGAATAGTTGGATCGAAAATCCATCAGAAAACAACTACTTTCCTGGCTGATACCACGACGAACGTTGAATGACATCTAATGAATTTCCTACAAGGATGTCACTGCAATTGCTAGTTGCATGAAAAATATTAATTGTTGTCACTGAACAGCTGTTCTCTGACAATGGGCAGTGCTGAAGACACAAATAATTGGAGGGAGTATAGATGAAAGATGAGAAATGGCTGTAAATATATCCAAAGTGAACACACTACGGAAGAAATAATGTTTCAAGAGATTTTATTAAGGTAGGCAAATTCGAACATCGATCTGATAAATACAAATCGAATTCAATTTTATAACTAAAATTCTGAATAGCTGATAGTGGAAAATAATAATGTTACATGGTGGGAATCAAGAAATGGTGTTTTTTAATAGAATTTTGTGTGATGTTCGAGAGGTCATCAACGTCGAATAATCATTCAACCAGAATGTATTCAGAAGCCACAGAAATGCACGAACACCAAGAAAACTTCAATAGAAAGGAAGAGAGAACATATCTGCTAAAGATATGACACACAGCACTGAAAGGCGCCGAAGCGTAGTCATGTCACCCAAATCAAGCGGAAAGTTCGTGCCAAAACAGCATTATAAATGACGAGCCAGTAACGAGACTTTCAGTTTCAGAAACGCCAAGAAGAGTACCTCGACCACGATATTGAAGACGACTGCTGTAGTTGAAGTTGAACTGTTTATTTCAACTAGAGAAGGTCACGGAAAAATCTGGAAACCACCCAGAACATTGACGCCAGCGGTGAAAGCCCACATTCCTTTATTACTATTATTGATAGAGTTGGCATAATTGGGCCCGTATCAGTATTTTTATTTGTGTGTTCAGTATCCAGGCTTTGTCGATAAGAATATCATTGTTAGTACAGCAAAGTCAACTTTGTTTTATTGATTAATCGTAGTTAATTATCTCACCCAAAATTTTCATTCAAATTACGCTCATCCCCAGTAGACGAGTTCTTCGTTTTTAATATTATTATCCAAACCAGCCAACCGAGAAACGATGACGAATTTCACAGCGAGACGATTCCTGCGAATGTAAATCTGGGAGTGTTTATTCTGGACCGGTTGTGCTGGGGATTAGGGACTCCATTATCTTGGCTTCGACTTGCACCGCGCCATTTACATACTCTGCTACAACGACACCTTAACTGTCTAATAAATACATTTCGCGAGGTTTCGGTAAACCCTTTTGAGAAATATCTTATCGAGACTTTCGTGTCGAATGCCCTTATCTCCGTGAATATTATTTCAAGCGGCAGATGGCCTTGGAATACCGGGGTGTTTGGACAATAGTTTGATGACGTACGATTTACAGGGAACGTCTAATACTATCGGTGTTTCCTGTCTAACTAATTAATATTCCGTTGTTTCAGGATTTCTGAAATGCTTCTCACAGTATCATTTTTTTTTTGTTAAAATTGTTTTTTCCGTTAACCAGCTGTCGCCCCCTTACGAACGGCAGCCCTCAAAAGTCGAAACTTGTGCGAGCCAAGGATTAACGAGGTCTTACCTTTTAACGTGCGATTCCTAGCACTTTCTCGGGCCATCAGATAAAAATCTGAAGTCGCTGAGGATTCGAACCTAGCCGACCAGCAGTCAATGGTTTTGAACGCTTCAGTCTCAACCACTGAGCTACTTGACCCTTAACCCTGAAAGTATCATTTGACAAATGAATATTCACAGCTTGTGGTTTTCTTTATGAATCAAGTAAGCCACCAGGTACCACATATCACACTATATCCTTGGTATATTCCAGTATGATCCCGGTTGACCCATAATGGGATAACCCTCCTGTATATCCTCGGCTTATCCTCCATATTCGACATGGTAATCTTGGCCAATGGGTATATGGCATGGGTAATCTATTTTTTTGCATTCCTAGGATATAAAAATTGTTTTTTTCGTTAACCAGCTGTTCTCCCCTTACGAACGGCAGCCCTGAAAAGTCGAAACTAGTGCGAGCCAAAGATTAACGAGGTCTTACCTTCTAACGTGCGATTCCTATCACTTTATCGGGCCATCAGATGAAAATCTGTAGTCGCTAGGATTCGAACCTAGCCGACCAGCAGTCGATGGTTTTGAACGCCTCAACCACTGAGCTACTTGGCCCTTTAATAATAATAACATACAGTATCGGAAAGTTTTCATCTGGGGTATGGGGTTTTATGACAGCGTAAAGAAAACCTTGCTATATGTTGAGAGAGCATTACAATTTCTCCTCTATTCGCTCGAGGAAGGGATATCGACGTGAGTTGTTGATTCGTCGGACGAGGTAACAGGAGAGGCGCGCATTAGTACGTCTCACTTATTTATGTGATATTATCATATCATTGCGTTCCTTGTTGCTCGCGTAGATTTCTGCTATACCCCAGATGATAAGTTTCCGATAGTATACATACATACAGGAATTGTAACAGCCTTTTTTTTTTCGAAGTATACAAATACAAGTATATAATCACAGTCCGAACGTTTGTAATATTATCCTTACATCGATATGAAAACCTAAATTGGGGGTCTACATGAAGACATTTTAGACTAAGTAGCCCCCTCCCCAAGTTCAAGCTGGTCAAATGCGCCATTGGAAGCAAGGACCACAATATTGGAGAGAGAGAGAGAAAACCGAAATTCGTTGTTAAGTTACCATTACCATACCCAACGATTAATCTTCAAAATCCATTTTCAACATCAAGTGTTATAAAGCGAAAGACAATGTTTCATCTGTTTGCCGTTAGTTCTTATCAAATTCAAGTGAAAAAGAATTAACGAAAGATTTTTACAGAGAAGAAATCATAGAGTATAAATCAACATGTAAGGTGATCATGAAGGATTCATCGTACCAAGGCGACTTTGCACATCACACAGGATTCTGTGGATAGAAGAGACGAACATTCTAACTGGAGCTGGAAAAGTTCGACCGCAACGTGAGGAAATAGATAAGTTTTGGGACCAGTTCGAGTGTTTTCCACCATCTGGGTCGAATAATAGTATGAAAGGAAGGATAATCTTGCTCAAACTAGTTTTGGTTCGGAGAAGGAGTTGAGTGGGAATCATAAGGCGAATATTCACGCAAAACAACGGCGACAAGGTAACTTGGGAATATATACAGCCTCTTTATTCTGCAAATACAGGAAGTCGATCAGTTCAAGGTAAGAATGTTCCATTTTATTTATTCAGTGGGAAAACGCAAGCCAGGATTGCATCAAAGCACACATTCTAACTTTTGATGTAAAGATGGCCAAAAGCACAAGTAAAAAAAGCTTGTTTAAGTTGTTTGAAAACAAATCATACCAGTCGCCACTGTAGAAGTTTCATTAAATGTCTGGTTTGCACAAAGAATCATTATCCCATCATGTGCCCTGACTCGCATGTAAAAAAAATATCCAAAAAGTGATGAATCTGTCCCCTCGGATCAAAATGTTCAGAATGTTTTAACAACCAATGTTCGTTACAAACTATACTCGTTCGACTTGTTAATAACGAGGAAAAGGTAGTGAGGGCATTATTAGACTCTGCCTCACAAAGATCGTACAAACTGTCAAAATGTACGACAGATATGGGTTATGACGTTTTGCTGCTTGGTGGGGAGGATGGTGAGAACGTTTAGTGAGAGTAGTAAAGTAACTACTCCGACAAAATTTGGGACGAGCTGTGATTAATTTTGAAGAAATGATGACTATTATTTGTGACTGTGACATTATTCAGGTAATATAAAACGCTTGAACTTAGAATTATTTTATAATTTACTCCCGGTAGAGATGGTTGTGCCAGGATTGCTCGAGGGGAAGATCCAGAATGCAGAAATTCTTCGACCATTCCGACGACTTCATCCATTCAGAATGTCCAGTATAGAGAACGCAAATGAGTTGAAGAATTCGAAAAAGGAAAACAAGACTGAATACAAGCAGCAGAAAAGGGAGAGAATCTTGGGAATAGTTTCATGTTTGATCTTATTTTCATATTTGTATATTGTCATTGATATATCACCCTGTATACTGACACAAAACAAGAAAAGGTAGTGTTGAATGAGAGTATTCATTTCAGTATTTTCCATCCCAAAACTTACAAATGTAGATACCTAAGCTACAACTTCCAAAAAAAGTAAGAATTACTGCTCTCAATTTAAAAAAGTAATACTGATGTACAGAATATACGAGTTCTGAGAGAATCCATTCAGAAAAACTGACAAGGCATAAATCCCTTACCTGCGGGACACCAAAACAGCTCTTCTTCATGTTTCCATCAACTCATCCAATTAGGACATGGCTCTTAACAATGTTAGGAACAATCTTTTCGTCCCCTTAAGGCAAATTCGCCGGCAATTGGTCCACATTACTTTATTGGTTTATATAATGCCCTCAGGAGGTGATTCGGCATCCTATTTTATTCACGGAAAATACAAATTTGACCGTATCGATCCTCGATGGAGTGTAATGTTATGTTTATCTCACATTAGCATTCTCTACCTCATGGACCTTGAAATGTTTGTTAATTATCAACGAAAACAAGACATGTTTTCCCTGTCAATAACGATTCATTTCAGTTTGTATATTAACTAGTTAGTTAATTAATCTGTTGGTCTGGTGAAGCTTGAAGGTATAGGTACAGTTAAATCAGCCTAACGTTATAATAATAATAATAACTAATAATAATAACTTAAGAAACATTACATGTTTATGAATAGGGATACCGATAGATAGAATACACAAAGTAATTTACAATTTAATTAGTAGCCAAAGTTAGGGAAATATGAAAAGTTATAACGATATAGTGATAAGACGCTCAACATGAACTTACGGAAAATTTAAAATCTATCTGTGGATTGGTTTTACTGTACATTGCAGTTATTTATTTTTTTATTATCTCCAACTAGAATTAATATAATGTTTGAAACATATAATCGTTAATTATGACACTAACACGATTAAAATTTTCACAAAATGTATTGTCTTTGTGATATGTTCCGATACTACTTATCTTCTTCAAGCGAATGTAGCACATATGTATATGTACATATATGTACATATGTACATCAGAGCCGTAACTAGGTGGATGGCGCCCGTGGCGAATATGTAGGTTTGGGCCCCCTAACAATAGTAAAACCTCAGATAGCTAATATTATTCAGATCCAAAGTCATTTTGGCGACCCCTGCGGGCTAGCCGAAAGTCATTGTGGAGCCCCCTGCGGGCTAGCCATAAGTCATTGTGGCCAAAGCCTCCCTTGCCCCGCCCTCGTTACGGCCCTGATGTGCATGTACTGTGTATCGAAACATGTCGCAAATACAATACATTTTGTAGATATGTACATATGTACTACATTCGCTTGAACACCACTTGCTATCTGCCAGGTGGTCCTACGATAACTCCAGTGCCTACTTACAAAATAAGTGACAGAGCCATTATAGCAAACAGCAACAGAAGTTCATTGGACATCCAATAATTTTTGACGCTTGTCGATGAAAATCGAGTTACTTAATGTAATTTTAATTTTGAAACAATTTTGAAGTTGTCAATATATTAACTGTCGCAAAAAAAGTTTATTTAGTCAGATCTTGGCGAATATTCAGTTTTTCTCTAACAACGCTGTTTTTGAATCTAATGACTACTGCTCATGTTTGATGATTTTTCCTATTCTACAACCATTTGCAAATGCAGATGGCAATCCAGATCTGCTGAAGGGATGAATAACAACGGAGAACTAATTGGATAATTAATTCCTACTTGAAAATGCGTTAAAAACAACAAATTATAATATTTGTGGATTAAAGTGGCCGGGATCTTGAAGGGGAGACTGCTTTATGAAGGCAATGAAAACATTAAAGCACAATCTTTGCATTTCATTAGCGCGCTCGCCGCTCAAAAGATATTTTTTCACGTTGCTAACGAGCAAACAGATTTTTAAATGGGGGGTTTTAGGAATACTACAAAGAATTTAGGCATTTCAGGAATCCATCCATCAAAAACAGAACATGGCCAAAAGAGCGTCAACGAATTACAGCATTATGAGTCGACAATGCACATTTTGCTTTATGAATTACATACAGAGTGGCCCATTGAAAATAAAACATCTCCTTTGGAGTTTTTTCCATTTATTTTGTTGTCGCGAAAACAAGTGGTTCTTTTCCACGAATTAGAATGATATAACAATACTCATCTAAAAAATTAAATAATAAAATGGCAAGCTACGGAAGTTTCGATTGTTAGTATCAAGTTTCAGAAAAAATATTTGTCAGTCAGCAACTACTCCCTCATATGAATATTGAATTATATCTGACACCTATTTGTTGCCTGATGTTCCTCGAGTGGAAGTAATACTTCTTCGACCATTGGTATGTATACTGGGTGACCCGGAACCCATTCACCCCCCTGTATCTTCGTTGTCATTTTGTATAGATGTTTCAAATTTGATACATGTACTTGATGTCAAGAATATACAATTCAGCAAGTATCAGACCAAATATGACACTTCCGGTGTGACCATAAGCGCAGGCAATTTTTTAAGTTCAAATAGAAAGTTATATTTTTTAAATTACGATTTGGTACAAAATTACTTTTCCAAAGATAGATCACAATATACTTCCAATTCACAAATTTCTGGTATAATAGAGATTTTATAAAAATGTATTCCCCTCGTAAGATAATTAATATACATTATAATACATTTGTATTGAATCGTTCAACTTCATGTTAGCTGGCTATGGAAATTAAATTTGTTGAATTGATTTGTTGATGTGTTTTTCCAATTTATTTCTTGCTTTTCCATAAATCAACAATTTATTTATAATTGGATTAGATATTTTTTTATGGGTTCAATTGTAATTGATGAGAAATGCCCGGTATTTAGGACATTTAGGGTTGAAATTGTTTTTTTTTGTTGTTAAAATTGTTATTTCCTTCAACCGGCTGTATCCCATACGAGAAACCCCCAGAAGTCCTCAAGGGGCTTCTGTGAGCTATAGGGAAGACGAAGCCCTTACCTTTTAACGAGTGATGCCGTGCACGAAATCGGTGACGGCGCGGTGAGTCGTACCCGCGTATCTTGGCTTAGCAAGCCGGCACACTACCTACGCTCCACCAAGGCCCATACGCGCCACCAAGTGTGAGTATATTCGGTAATCAGTTTGAAATATAGTTTGAGAATGTCCACATATAGGATGAAATTGCAGTAACGTATTTGTTATAAATATAAGGAATAAAAAAAATATAGCGTATTCATATATTATGGTAACGAAAAAAATGAATAAAATAAAACTGAATGAGCAGAACCGTCCTCTCTTTTTTGATTTCATTTTTATTTTAATAAAATAAATATCCGAAACAGTGGATTTTTCAAATTCGCTTTGAAAGGAAACTATTCACAATTTCGTGAAAAAAATATAGTAAATATAAACGATTTCATATGGTTTTTTAATATATACTTGATAAACTAGTTCGGAACCCGTAAGTTGATTCTTGAATCAAAACTTTAATGAAGCATATACAAGTTCTGTAAATTTTTGAAATCATTATGTATTCAAAGATCTTCGTAAAACTTTTATTAGTGATGAAGTGCCTCACTGATCTTATGATCCGTACAAATTCGCGTCATTCTTTTTTTCACGACGAAATGAAGAAACACTAACGTTTCGAAAAATATTGAATCTAGGGCTAGGTTTAGACGATCCTTTGTTGTTGTTGTGTTTAGCCCAATCCATGAATCCTCTGTGTCTCAAATCGAGAAAGGTGGGTTTCGTTCCGCGTTCTTGATTTATTTGAAGGCCTAAGAGTAATTTTTTTTTCAAATCATGAACCACCAGAGGTCTTCCATTTATTCTAGATGCATTGGGGATATTTTCTGTCACAACAGCACTCACAGAACAAAATTCACCAGAGGATTCCTTGCTACTATCGCATTCCCTAAGATTTTCGCAACAGCCTTCCTTAAGTTTATGCCATGTTTCGTAATGAAATGGGTCATGTTTCATGATATCAAGATAGGGAATTTTATTGCCGCCCCATCCAGCTTCAGTCGCTATTTTCCATTCAAGTTTCGGATCGTAAAGTTCCAGAATCGCTTCTTTGGGAAACTCAGGGGTAACATTCAATACATACAGTGCGTTATATGGGGGTGGTAGTGGTGCTGCTCGAAAAGCTACAACTTGGTGCACACTTCCACCGTACCAGAAGTGTTCACTTCCGGACCTCACTGTAGTTATATTGAAATCCTCCTCTTTGTAAGGATCACGTATACAGTCGTTCCCTGTTAAGACTTCATTTATGGATATAATAACTCCAGTGCATACATATTTCGCGAATGCATCGTCATTATAAGAAGGTATGCTGACAGATACTAACCAGCTGAAGTCTGAGATACTGCCATAATGTCTTTCTCCATTCCTCTCTTTGATGTAGGGGTTGGTATGAACAATATCCAAACTTCGCTCAATCGTGGGAATGTCTCGTAACGGATATTCTTCGCAATCATCATCATGGTGTTCTACCAGATACTCGTTTGGCAACACCAATCCAATCAGCAAAGCCAGCAGTCCAGCAGCGATGACTACAACTACTGTAGATACTAAAAAACATGTATCTTTAAAGTTTGCCATTGTATTGTCGAATAACCTGTCAAGTATCTCATTTCACTAGAAATTCACGGATCACGTCAGAAATGTCAAAATGTTCCTATGAAAGCTTCAGAATCTCTTGAAAACTACCGAATAAACCTCGGTCACGTCTACCACTTGACAGACTTGTCATTCGCACCTTCCCAAGGATACGTTCCAAAAGTCACCGAAAATGCGGTTTCGTGTTCCGAAAATCACCGCTAGTTCGGTGATCCTGAAAAAGTGGTGATATTTGAAACACGGTTGCCTGAAAGCTGGTGAACCAAACGTCAATTTACTAACCAACACTTCCTTTGCGGTGAGATTGACAAAAGTGACAACTGACAACCGTAAAACTTAAAACTGTTCATTTTGTTGTTTTATTTGAGATTTTGAGATGAGATGAGACTGATTGTGAATTGTGATTGTCCCATCTCCTATCTTTCCACAAATTTATGGATTGCTATTGCAGTATTTCACTATGGTACTTTTTCTATTAACTGTATATACTTATATATTAATTGCGATTTTTCTGACTGAAACGCTGGACAGTCTAATGGCTGCCTCATGTATTTATGCGTTGTGCTGTTAAATGTCATTTTTTGTCACAGGCATCAATCAGTAATTACAACACAATCACCAAAGTGTTCCGAAAGTAACTAGTAATTATAAATTTTTCAGATAACCGCTGTCAAATTTCTGGTTAGTAGCGGTTAGCAACTGGTTATTTTTGGAACATATCCCAAGTAATATTTAAAGTCATTTGGGTTTATCCTAATTGATGAAAGTTCTATGAAGGTTAGGTAATAGCCAATTTGATTTATGCTGGTCATACATTCCTAATACGCTCCCAGAGCAAATAGATTTATGAATCGGTTTCAAAACACTCCTGAAGGCTATTAGATGAAATTATTTAGCATTCAAGTCTATTTGATTTCATGAAGGTATTACAATGGCTGAATACACGTATCCTTTTGGTCTTCGAATAATCCATGTAGAATCTAAGTTTTATAATGGTTTTATAGCACTCCTCAGGTCCATGCAATGGTTCTATAATAAAACTAACGATGAGGTTTAATTGAGTTTTTTAGATGTACTCCAGAAAACCGCAATAAGATCAGAGTATCTACTTAAATGTCAGTAGCAGTGGATATCATTGTTTGGGCACTGCACTGCACTGATCAATAATGCGTTCTGATTTACTGATCTGTAGTATCATCAGCAAACATTGTAACAAAACATTTCATTATAAGTTGAGGAATATCAGTGATATAGAGGAGAAACAGTGACGGTCCTAGAACAGATCCCTGCGGCACACCGAGTTTAACAGTTTTCGAATCAGATGACGATATACGAATTTTTACGATATTGATGATTTGCTCTAAGATATGCTAGAATATTAATTAATGTTTTTAGTGTCAAAACCATTGTTTACTCATCAGTTTTTTCTTTATTCATTCTTCTAAGAGCTTTTGTGTGAGTATATTGATGCTGAAAAATTACAATTTTGATCAGAAAAAAGAAGTCTATTTAAATATATAATGATATATAAGGTGTGCTATTAAAAAGAGTTATGTCAATAATTTCAAAATAAAACATTTCATAAAAATTTGGATTCACAGTATGAAACTACTGCTACATCTTTTTCTTATTCGACTTCTTAGCTCAAAAAGTGAATATTCTACAGCTTTTCAATAGTTGGACAAATTGAAATGAAAGCACTGTATGAATGCCTATTTTATTTGGAGTAAAGAAAATTTCAGGAAAATATCCGTAAAAAACTACGATTGTGTACATATTTGCATGAGAAAATTTTCGTAATTTCGTTCTCTTCAACGTTTCAAGATTTATTGTTTCAATTAGTTCGCAGTGAGAAATAAAGCCGAGCAGAGTGAATTTCTCAAGAAAGTGATTAATTACAGGTTAGCAATTACTTTCTAACCACTTATAATTGATTACTTATCATAGTGGAAGGTACAGTAATCAATGAAGAGTGGAATATATCTTGAGCATTTTGTGGTGTATTAAAACATACTACAAAATTTCAGAACTGAGGAACCGGAAGTGGGAGCGAGTGTTTTCCTTGAATTTCTTGAGTGTCACGAAGCAAGTAAGTTTCCAAAGTTGGCCCCATCTTCATATTTTTATGGGTATTGCCAGGAAAACAATGGTTCTCAACCCATTTCTTCATGTCTTACGTAATGTCCCTGAACGAGATTTTTTAGGCTCGCCCTGGTCCAATAAAAGTTATTATTGCCGCCCTCCTTCTTGCCAGGGCATCTTCTCTCTCACCACTATCTCTGCATTCCAATGAGTAAATAACGTCCTCATTAACTTTCAATTTTCGAACCCCTGATGAGAAAAATAGTTTATACGTTGCAAAGACGTAATATTGTAGCCGCTTTGCTTTATATAGTATTTTTTATTATTTCGATGTTGGTAACATCAAACTGTCAAACAAAAGTTATGGTCAGAACATAAACAGACGATAGTTTCAGTTTTAACAATGGAATTATCTACAATTACAAGGTGAGAAGAACAATATTTATTTAAGGTACTAGTGTTATGTTGAAAAAAAAAATATTTATGAACAGATTTTGATGAAATTCTGACCAAACAAATTTCGACATATTCTGAATCCAGTGGTGTAGTCAGAATTTTGATAAAATTTCTGAAATTGAAGTGGTGGGTTGATTAATTGGCCTAATTTTCAAATTTCATTCCCATATAACTTTTATAATGATGGACGCATCCCTACGTTTTTCTTACATTTACCATTTGAAAATGTCGTGAATCCAGTGTGTTTCGCTAGTATGTTTTGTGGATATTTGACCTTGAAAGAAATTCGAAGTAGGCCTTGAAATTTCCATTTTTATTTCGAGTTTATGGCAATCAACTAGAACTATTGATGCTCTATCTATTGAAAAAAAATATTCTGAATCGGATAATAAATAACAATTTTGGAGAGCTGGCCCGCTTTCAAATCGGTCACTCTGTAGATCAACTCAATGAGCAAAACCTGAGCTACAAACAAATTTTCATCCAAATCTTTAAAGCCGTTTCTGAGCTTGAAAGTATATACAAGAATTGTTCGTTTGATTTTGGGATTTAATTTTTTCAAGCATTGTTTTCAAAACTAATGAACTGACATACTAAATATTAACGCAAATTATAGTAGAAACGAGTGAATTTAACTATTCATATTGACATATGGCCACAGGCGTGACATTCTACAATTCTAAAGAGTCTTTTGCCAACCTTGTTGGCAAGAACTCCGTTCGAATTCATGCCTGTATAACGATGTCAACGAATTCATTATGATAACTCCAGCATAATGTTGCATATTCTTCCCCTAAGCTTTATTTTGACAGCAAAGTTTTTCATTTCATGAGTCCGCCTCAGGTTCTCGCTCCCAATGAACGGTTATACCCTCTGCCATCTTTTTCGCGAACAAAAATAATAAAACCTATTATTTGCTGACGCGTCGTAGCTTTAGGACACGAATCAGCGGGAATTAAATATAGGTGAGGCAAAAGGAAGGAACCGGCAAGACTGTGCGTCGGTACATATTCGAAATTCAATTTCGATCACAGCTCGAGGCGACGAGTTAGCAAACGTCTGTTCCACACAACGCCAACGCTCCGAGAAATTTTCGACTGAGAGCTGGCTGGCATTTTACGACAGGTATTCCAGGCAAGATGACAATTTCACCAACACTTCTTTAATCATAGGCAGGTATAAAAGTGCTGTTACATGTTGTTTCATGTCCGATTCGCCAGTGAGTTGGGATTGAATTTTGTCACTATTGTTGTTGATAGGTTTGTCGGATTGAAAATGTACCTACCGCCTGACCTACATTTTGGCTCTTTCAGTGTTTTTATTATTCTTCCTTTTTTTTCTTTCTTCGTGTTCTTGTGGCTCCGCTTCTAAGTATCTTCTGGTATATTGATCTTAACACAATATGTTTGCTAAAGGAAGTCGCCTTTTATGATTCTCATTTTTATTTTGTCTTGGTTATTGTTGACAATATATTTCTTTGCTTAACAACCAATCAGTGGATTTCAAATTTTTAAATTCAGCCAATAGAATCGAAACTACAGTGAAAATATAGCTTGTCGCTGTATTTTCACGGTGATGAACCTGCTTAGTTTTTGTTTTACAATCTGTCAAGTGGAAATAATGATTTAAATTGTAAACATCAAATTTATGTGTTTGGACTAGTTATCTTTATTTATCAATATGAGCGATCTTTGGGGACAAATGTCCATTGGTATCATAGATGAGGCCGTGGAAAAGAGTATTCCGTTGAATACGGCTAGAAGTAAAGCATGAATTACCAAGTGACACGATTTTTCTTTATTTCAAATCGATATATTGTCGTCCTAAATACAATTCGTGGTATGATTAAAAACCTATAATTTTTTAGAATATCAATTCATTGGCAATAAAATGCAAGAAAATACAACTCGTCCTGCGGACTCGTTGTATTTTCAGCTTTGGGATTGCAATTCATTAATATTCCAAAAAATTAACGGTAATAATCATACCACTCATTATATTACCCCTGATAACATATCTGTCACTTGTGACACTTGCCAGAAAATTTGGGAAAAAGGAAAAAGTCTCTTGCTGTCCAGGTAAATTGGAGCTTTTGACGTCGTTTCATGCGAATTTTCCTTGAAATCTTTTGAAAGGAGTTTGGGAATATAAGTGGTCCGGTTCCTCTGAACAACCACACACCGTTGCGGATAGGATTTCCCACTATTCTAAGATTTTGCAAACCCAATATCTTCGAGGCCTACCAACATCACAGGTTAGTTGAACTCAGATTTAATTGCGCTTATACATTTGCTTCCATCAGTCTTCTAACTTCTTGGTCCTCCTCTGATAACAGTTTCTCAAAGTAATAATCATTTTTAGGCCTCTTACCAATACCTCTTATCGTACGTGTGCCTTCCGAGCCCTATTTTGCACACTTATCAGTCTGGCACATACAGTGATGTGTCTATGGACTATACAAAGATACCCTTCACGACAGGGCTGATTTGAAGGAACCTCAGGGCCCCGATAACTTGTGCTGCCAGCTGCCAGTGCTACTATTTCGCCGAACGTGGATATTCACAGATAAGCCTTCTCTCAAATATCATTTGCTCCAATTATTGCTGAATTTAAGATTCCTATTAATTTCTGCCTACGTGGTACTTAGTACCTTATTATTGAGACCTTTTGATAACTGAAGTGAATATTTATTGCAAATCGGTTGACAAGTAAATAATATTTTTGATATTGTAAACTTTAAGTATATATACTAAAAGGTTTTGAGACTATAGAATTGAACCTTGCAAATAGCCGACAGCAGTGCATAGAATCATTGATAAATTCACCAAGTCTAATTCCCGAATCACAGATCACTTTCCTATTTCATTTACTTTTCGTTTTCGAATAGTTATTTAAATTGTAAAGGAACAGCAATACACATTGTTATCTTTGAGACGACCTAGTCATTTATTGTATGTTTTTTTTTTACCCGCACCCTTCTCCACTGAACAAGGGCCTGTCGAGACTCACAGTTCTTCCATTAACCGAGATTACTTCCTTGAGGAAAGGAAGAACGTAGCAGTGCAAGCCTGGCTGGAGGTTAGCGGTTGCCTTGCCATCCTTAAATTTTCAAAGTAGACATTTTTTTTTAGAAAAATGTTTCTTAGGCATTTTGAAACTTTTGTATCTTTTATATTCGTTATCAAAGAGTTTAGGAATAATAAAGCCAGACCATTTAACCGGTTAAAAAATTGGGCTAGGCATTTTCAAAATTGTTTTTCGATGCATTCCAAAAACGTATTTTAGGCACGCTGCGATTTTAACAGCATAAAATAGGTAATTCAAAAATAATAATTACAAAAAGACAGATCATTCAGTCGGTTTTTTCAATTAGTGTTTATGAGGTAGTTATAATATTATTAATGGAAAAACCATGATTTAACTATTTTCAACAATGACTTTGGTTGCCTATTCCTTCCGATAGAATGAGAAAAATTATTTCGCACTCCGGAATCGAACCAGGCCAGCAATATAACTAGAAGCTCCCAAACTGGTCCTTGCGGGATACTAATTTCAGATCCACTGAAATATGCATCGATTCAAGTATATTCAAAATAAAACACTTTTCCCATTGAAACAGAAACCACCAGGAATTACTTACAATTTTCCCTAGAAAATATCGCTCAAGCAATATAATCCGCTCGATGAATGTCTTCCGCTTCATTAGGCCGTTCTATATTAAAGGAGGAAATACTGAATCTCCATTACCTTCAATTATTTTTCCATTGACACTCTATTATGATTATGTCACCATTATTGTTGTGGTAAATTAATTATGGGTTCAGACATTCTATTAAGTAAATTCGGTCATAAATATCCGGGCATTGGATTATTTATAGCCTTGCTATTCAATTAGATGCTATCATAAATAAATCCCAATAATGGCTGTAAAGCTGTTTTAATTAGACTTGCAACACGCAATCCTGAAACAGATATTGTTTTACATTCGATAGAGTATCCCAGAGTACGATGGAGAAGATTTTCTACAACTCTTTCATTCGAGACAATTCTGACAATCTGACAATCTTCATCCCATCAGGCAAAAACGACACCTGATGAAAAACGTTGTAACTCATTTGACCTAAGTTTTCAGGAGAGCAATTTGAAAAAAAATACCTCATGTTTTTATTTGTAACTCTTTTATATTTCGTTATATCTGTCATTTTTAAGAACCTCTCTTCATATTATTGTCTCCTATTTCTACTACAGGCAACCGTTTTGCCGTGAAACTAACGGACATTTTTTTCTATGTTATATTCGTCAAATTCAATCTTTTTTCTATACGCTGATCGAATTTGAAATCGATCGCTAGTCAAACATAGATTTGATGGGCGTTTTTACAAACGTGTGCACTTTGAGTTGGACCGATTTTTAAATTTATCATTTTTCATTTTTCGAATACTGTGCCATGTTGAAATGATGGCGTAGAATACGGAAAAAATATTGAAAAAATTCTAGAAATTTTGTAAGTATTTTTCGTTGGTGGTTTTATGTGCTAGGATGCTGGATCCTAGCGCAACTTTTACATTTTCGCATTTTCCAACCATAATGAGACACATTCGTTAAATACATATGTATATAGAAAGAAAGCTGAGAAAATTTTCTACAAGATGATGTTATCGTTCGCGTGCCTAACAGTTCGCTTGTAGGTGCTATAGGTGATTTTGTTAGCTAGGATGCCGGATTCGTGCAATACAATTTTTATTGCACATTTATCTTTGTTTTATGGTACATGGTGTATCCGAAGATATTCAAATCATACATTTTCGAAATCAGCATAAAATTTTGAGTATATCGGTGGTAATTTCGAGTGAATCTGATGACTTTGGATTTTTGGCCATTTTCAAGAACCCTTTGATGCTTTTTCGGCTGAAAATTAATTTTGTACCGATCGACTCGAAAATCACAGCATTTACTAATTTTGGCATGCTGAATCGATTGGAGTTCGCAGAATTGCTCTATGTCGATTCGGTCGTCGGTTGAAAATGTTATCTAGAGGTTGCAAGTGCTGTTTTCTCGCCATAAATTGTTCTAATTTTTTTCCACGTTATATTCGTTGAATTCAATATTTTTTCTATACTCTGACCGAATTTGAAATTGATTGCTAGTCAAACATAGATTTGGTAGGCGTTTATACGAACATGTGCACTTTCGGTTGGAACAATTTTTAAATTTATTATTTTTCATTTTTCGAATATTGTGTCACGTTAAATTGATGGCGTAGAATACGGGAAAAATATTGAAAAAATTCTAGAATTCTAGAAAGTATTTTTCGTTGGAGGTTTTATGTGATAGGATGGCGGATCCTATATCGAGACACATTCGTTAAATACATAAGTATATAAAAAAAAAGATAAGAAAATTTCCTTCAAGAGGATGTTATTGTTTGCTGGCCCAACAGTTTGCTTGTAGGTGTTATAGGTGGTTTTATGTGCTAGTATATGCAAGATCCCATTGCACCTTTTACGTTTTTCGCATTTTGCGACCATAACGAGACACATTCGTTAAATACATATACATATAGAAAGAAAGCTAAAAAAATGTTCTACAAGATGATGTTATGGATCGCGTGCCTAACAGTTCACTTGTAGTTGTTATAGGTGCTTTTATGTGCTAGGATGCAAGATCCTATGGCACCTTTTATATTTTTCGCATTTTGCAACCATAACGAGACACATTCGTTAAATACACATACGTATAGAAAGAAATCTAAGAAAATTTCCTACAAGATGATGTTATCGTTTGCGTGCCTTACAGTTCGCTTGCAGGTTTTATAGGTGGTTTTATGTGCTAGGATGGAAGATCCTATCGCACCTTTTACATTTTTGACATTTTGCGACCATAACGAGACACATTCGTTAAATTGCAAGATTATTTAGAAAAAACAAGTAGCATTCAGGCCACATACCAGGTTATCTAATTTCCTTTTCAATGCCAAAGATAAAATAGATAAAATGGAAAAATCTGGGGTTTATAAGCGTCAGTGTCCAGAGTGTGACAGTGTTTGTGTGGAATAATGTGGACGAGCTATTTCTAAAAGATATGCCGAGCACGAAAGGCCCTTCAGACTAGAAAAAAAGCAATTTTACTTTTTCAAACCACTCGTACTCCTTGGAATGCAAGCACAAATTCCCGAGTCTAAACGAAACGAAAATTTTGCACAGTGCCAACAAAGGTTGGAAACTGAATTATTTGAAATTCCTAAAAATTCATAAACATGAACATTGTGGATGTAATTTACTTAATGATCAGGTAGACTTAGTATACTCACCCGTTTTTAATTTAGCCCTTCCACTTTGTCGATCATGAACACAAGTGTGTTGGTATATTCAGTTATCAGTTTGAAATATAGTTCGATAATGTCCATATAGGACGAAACTGCAGTAACACAAGGATCACAGATATGAAATGGTATAAAAACAGAAATTTTTATTTTACATTTTTCATTATGATCTACCACCAAAAACTACAAGGCATACTGAGTAAAATCGTATCCCAAAAACTGTCATCATCTGTCTATTACTCCTGGAAGATATATTACGTCATATTACATATTACAACGAGAGTTAGTCAGCGATTGTTCATATCTACCAAGCACAAGTTGATAGCTTTCCAATAACGTTTTATGCTATATTGAATTCTGTATTAAATTTTAAGTTTTCCAAAGCCATGCCCAATTACCCTCTTCGAAATTTCGAGTTCGACATCGACTCTGTCAATTGCTATTATCTCTCGAACAACTTGACTATTGAAACGTTACCGGAAACTTGAGATCGTCGAAGTCGGCCATTTAATTGATTGACACCCAATAAAGTTCCCCGGAAAGTGCCTGAATTCCTGTTGAGAAGTATAGAGAGAAGTGGCGTGAGAAAGTCCAGCTTTTACTTGTTGGAGTGAAAATCCTTGTCTTCGTGTAAATAGTTTCGCTACTTTGTTATTTTCTATTGAGTCTTTACTGAGGAAGTGCAACACGGATGAACCAATCGTAAAGGAGACGAAATTGAGTTTATGGCCGTTGCTCTTCGAGAGATTTTGGCAAGTTTAAAGGACGCCTGGTTGGCAATTTTTTGATTGGTATCATTACCGTAGAATTGGGCTGCTTGGGACATTTGTGTGAATTGGGACAAATTACACAACATTAGACATTATGTTCTACCATCTATCGGTTGGAAGTGAAACCAAAATTGTAATACTAGAGGGGTTCGGTAGATGTCAGGGTATTTATCCATGAAAGTTACGATATTTTTTTCCGTTGAGTGTCGGTGTGATTCAACTTCGAATATAGGTAAGTAAATAACGATTTTTTATGACAGCTAACACTTCCTATGACACTTGATGGAGTATTTGACACTGGCACATCTAGATTTTTTTTTTGGGTTCTCTAATATGTCGTAAAACTTTGTTATATTTTACTTAACTTAACATTTTTATATTTTTTGTGGAATTACCATCTTATTTTTTTAATCATTTTCAGGATGACTTGGGACATGCCGTCCAAATATAAAAGGCGTTTAGGAAGTCGCAAATATCGTGACTCTCAGAAAAAACACTTCAAAGGGCTATAGAAGATAGAGGAGGCATGGTTTCAGAAGATTTGTTTTTGATCATTAATATTTTTTTTGTTCTTAGTTTTTTTTTGTTTTGTTGCATTCTACGAGTGTCTTTGTTCAGTTTATTTTGATGAGATATTAAATCACAGCTGCATTATTGTACATTGGGCAAATTTTTAAATTCATCGATGGATCTATCGAAGAGCATTGCATCCTTATTTGACTAATGGAAAATGACAATGACAGCACGAATGCGCATCATCCATCGATTAATTTAAAAACTCGCCCATTATCATTAAATTAGCCTAGTCCACACAAGTTATTCAATTTTGCTCCTTGAAAACGTGTTTTTTGATGTCAAGCATGCAAATTAATAACGTGTCCCATGTATTCAAACTCCCAACTTTTTGAAAAGTAGAGGAAATAAAATCGAAAAAATCCTTAAAATTAGTGGAATGCATTGAACTAGCGAAAAATCAATTCAAAATTATTATACCAGACATCAAAAAATTTGCGAAAACTCGTGAAAATTAAATCAGAAAAATCTGGGAAAACAGAAGAAAACATGGAATTATTGAATAATGTAATTGGAAATAATTCCACCTCGTTGTATCCCCAAACTCCCCGATCTCGTAGGAATTCAGAAAAATTACTGACGGTTTCACACGTCAAAAATTACAACGAAAAAATTGTTGATCGGGTGAAAATAAATTCGGAAATTTCCTTAAAAATAGTAAAAACATGATTATACTACCTCCATCTCAGACAAAAATGGAGAAATTTCTATACAAACACCTATAAACAATAAACTTATGTTTTCTAACAGATGTTGAAATAGAAAAGTATCATGTCATTCATGTCATCATGCCTCCATGCGCAAAAACCTGGTGGTCAAGTTCGTTATTGTTTCAAACAGTCTCTAAAATTCTGTGGTACTGACTAAAAAGCCCAAATTAAATAATATTTAAAAAAACTTTTTATAGACAAGCTTTGAAAAGTAAAAAAAAATCATTAGATGTGTAATGTGTTATTCTGTTATTTTCAAATTCAAAGGCTTTGCGTATTCGCATTCGAACTAAACACTTTGCAGTGCAAGTTTTTGGATGTAGTCCGACACTGCATTGCCACGTTTAGGAGAGATTCAACGTGACATTACGTTTGTCCTTTCCCCCCACCCAACTAGTTCGTTACCGCGCCGATATGGAAATCGATGTGGCATGCCATCTAGACTTCGTTGAAGAGAGATCGTCTCGCCGTGCCGAACGTTTTTGTTTTTCCGGCGTTCACAACTGCGATGCCGGTCACGCTCCCAGGCGTCACGTGGCCACACACATGACAAATGTCTTTCAGTATCGACGATGTAAATCACGAGTGCCTTGATCGAATCGGATTCGTTCAATCTTCGCAATTATTTATGTCTGAAACACGGGCCAATTCCGCCGTGGGCTGTGGATTTGAAATTTGGAATAGTTTATCTTGTTTACACCGCATGTAATATACTTGTGAAGGACCAGACTGAATGTCATAAAAACCAAGGAAAAAAAATAATATGAAATGGTTATTTATACGAAGGCGTAGAAGGACAATATAATTTTTTAATATTCCGAATTCAAAGTCGGAAAATAATAAAATTCCGATTTCGAAGTCGGAAAATAATAAAATTCTGACTTCGAGGTCAGAAAAAATCATGTCACATCGACTTGAAATTCGCACTGTATATGTAAAATTTTATGCTCATTCCAAAAATGTATGATTTTTATATGCTCAGATATACGATTTAACCAGAACAGGGTGTTTAAGGTAAAAAATCCAATTTTCTAAGGTTTTTTATTTTTAATTTTTCGAATTTAAATTTTTTGTCCTCCTACGTATTTTGACGTGCTGATTCCGAAATTTTTGACAAAAATGTCGAAAATACATCAGAAATATTTTTGGCGGCAAAAAAACCATCTAAAAACTGATTTAGAGCTGACCAACTCGAGAACGGTTAGAGATAGACAAATTCTGCTAACGTTAATCGATTCAAAATGCCCGAATTAATATATACTGAGAATTTGAACGAAAAAAATTAACGGACAATTAAGTCGAGTATATCATGATAGATAATATTTTGAACTTTTTTATTTTTCATTTTTCGAATTTCAAATTTTTGTGCCCGAACGTATTTTGACGTGCTGATTTCGAATCTTTGAACGAAAATGTCGAAAACGCATCAGAAATATTTTTCGCGCCAAAAAAACCATTTGAAAACTGATTTAGAGCTGACCTATTCGAGAACGGTTAGAGATAGACGAATTCTACGAACTCCAATCGATTCAAAATGGTCGAATTAGTATGTATTGTGAATTTCGAGTCAATCGAAAGAAATTAAAAATTACTCGAAAAAGTTGCAAGGGGTTCACCCCTAAAAATCATCAAAAATACCACGTCGTCACATCGACTTGAAATTCGCACTGTATACGTAAAATTTTATGCTCATTCCAAAAATGTATGATTTTTATATGCTCAGATATACGATTTAACCAGAAAAGGGTGTTTAAGGTAAAAAATACAATTTTCTAAGGTTTTTTATTTTTAATTTTTCGAATTTAAATTTTTTTCCTCGAACGTATTTTGACGTGCTGATTCCGAAATTTTTGACAAAAATGTCGAAAGTACATCAGAAATATTTTTGGCGGCAAAAAAAACATCTAAAAACTGATTCAGAGCTGACCAACTCGAGAACGGTTAGAGATAGACAAATTTTTCGAACGCTAATCGATTCAAAATGGCCGAATCAATACACTGAATATTTGAACGGAAAAAGTCAACGGACAAAAAAGTCGTATACATCATCACACATAATTTTTTGAACTTTTTTATTTTCCATTTTTCAAAATTCAAAGTTTTGTCTTCGAACGTATTTTGACGTGCTGATTCCGAATCTTTGAACGAAAATGTCGAAAACTCATCATAAATATTTTTGGCGGCAAAAAAAACATCTAAAAACTGATTTAGAGCTAACCAACTCAAGAACGGTTAGAGATAGACAAATTCTGCGAACGTTAATCGATTCAAAATGGCTGAATTAATATATACTGAGAATTTGAACGAAAAAAATTAACGGACATAAAAGTCGAGTGTATCATGATAAATAATATTTTGAACTTTTTTATTTTTCATTTTTCGAATTTCAAATTTTTGTCGCCGAACGTATTTTGACGTGCTCATTTCGAATCTTTGAACGAAAATGTCGAAAACGCATCAGAAATATTTTTCGCGCCAAAAAAAACATTTGAAAACTGATTTAGAGCTCACCTACTCGAGAACGGTTAAAGATAGATAAATTCTGCGGACGCCAATCGATTCAGAATGGTCGAATTAGTATGTATTGTGAATTTCGAATCAATCGAAATAAATTAAAAATTATTCGAAAAAGTTGCAAAAAAATCATCAAAATTACCAAATCGTCACATCGACTTGAAATTCGCACTGTATACGTAAAATTTTAAGCTCATTCCAAAAATGTATGATTTTTATATGCTCAGATATAAGATTTAGGCGGGAAAAGGTGTTTAAGATGAAAAATAAATTTTCTGAGATTAAATATTTTTAATTTTTTGAATTTCAAATTTTTGTCGTCGAAAGTAATGTTAAAAACTCATCATAAAAATTTTTGGCGGCAAAAAAAACATATAAAAACTGATTCTGTCTGATAACTGACTGTCTGATAACTGAAAAGGAAAGAAAAAATCTGAAAGTGAAAATTCGCATTTTCATTCAGATAGCTGATTTTTTTAATTCTATCTAGTATTCATTGAAAAAAATCATTAAATAAATTAGATGATAAAATTCTCCTTATCTAATTTATTTAATGATTTTTTCAATGAAAACTAGGGAGAATTAAAAAAATCAGCTATCTGAATGAAAATGCGAATTTTCACTTTCAGATTTTTCATTTCCTTTTCAGTTAGAGTCTTTTCACAATATCTATCAGATGTAGTTCAATGTCCAGCGTGGCTTGTGCCGGGGAAGTAGTTGTTTTCTGTTAGATATTACAAATAAATCACATTTTTCATTTTTCAATTTTCATGGAGAATCCCTTTTCAACTTTCTTGAAATTCCATTAACATATTTTTCAAATTTTATAATTTTATGATTTTCTTATTTATGAACAGATTTCGATGACATTTTGACCAGTGATTTATCGAGGACTCCTGAATACAGTGGTGTATTCCGAATTTTGATAAAAGTAAAATTCTGAAATGGAATTGTTAGGTTGATTAAACGGCATATTTTTGAAATTTCAATACCTCATAACTTTTTTTTTGATTGACGTATTTCAACGTAATTTACCTAAGTATGAACTATTTGAAAATGTTGCGAGTAATTTTTTTAGATTTTTGACCTTGAAGAATAAGATTAGTTGGCCTGGTGGAGCTTTTCAATGTCTACCTAACGAAAAAAAAAAAAAACAATCCATTCGGTTGAAAAATTTAAGTTGTATCATTGTTTAAATAAGGGGTTGTATAAGGGTGCTTCCATCCTAAATGGGTCACACTGTACATATTTCTGACAATATCCATGTTTTTTATACTTGTGTTTCGACTGGTATGTACACTATCATAATATCTTATAAGTTTTTGAATTTTTTCATTATATTTTACAATACTGTGTTCACAAAATTATACTTTTTGACAAATGAGTATATTTAGAATTATTTCGAAGCTCTTTCGAATTTTTTTTACGGGATAGATAAGTAAATCTCTGGTAGACGAAAGTGAAGTCCAAATTGATTCGGACTTCATACTGCATTCATTAATTTCATATATGTATAGAGGAGCACAAGTTTGCGAATGATTTCAGACCTCAAGAGTGTATGTTGGAATAATTCCCAACCCAAACGAAATACGATGTGGTCCAAAATAAACAATCTCTTGCGTCAGCAACTATTTACCTACATTTGGATAAGGTGAGGTCGAGTTGAAAATCCTATGTAAATAAGACTCAATCATAACTTTCCTCTCAGTCTGATTTTCCAATTCCGGACGAACGAATTGAATATATCTGATGTCTGGAATATGAACTATTAGAAATAATTGTTATGAAATTCCATATTGATGATGGATTTGAATATTTGAACAGATGAAATTACACTGCTAGTGAAATCAAATTGAAATAGATTTCAAGCAAAAATATCTTCTGGGAAACATTTATTCATATGGGCGTGTCACAAAAAGGGAAACTGTTTTCTATGGTAGTTTAAAAATTATCACGTTTACAAATACATTATACAGTGTGTAATCTAACTTCTTGCACTCTCGTGAAGAACGGGTGTATAATGCCATTTTATAACGAATGGCAGGAAAAATTCGAAAAAAAATGGAAAATTTAAATTTAAAAATTCGGAAAATCTTGGAAAACGCTTTTCGAAACTACAAAGTTTCTTCCATCAAATGACGAATTTTCCAACACAATCCAAACTTTCCAAATTTTTTTTCGAATTTTTCACACCTTCCATTCGTTATAAACTTGTTGTAGAGTTAGTGCTTTCTTTAATAATAATAAGTTTAATTCAAAATTATTAGCTAAATTATGATTATTTCGGTTGTTATCTGACATGAAGCTCGTAGCAAAAATTTTATTCCTAACGCGTGCGCAAACTGCCTTTTCCTGTATTTGTGTACGGACAAGGAACACTTTGCGCACTTGTTAGGAAAATAACTATTATACGGGTGGTTACACGTTTACATAGGGTGGAATGAGAGAACATCCACATACTTTGCATGTATAGAGTGACCCATTTGAAAGTGGGCCACCTCTCTGAAACTATTATGTATTATCCGATTCAGAAGATTTTTTTTTCAATAGATAGAGCATCAAAAGTTCTAGTTAAGTGCTATAAATTAGAAATAACAATCAAAATTTCAAATTTTTTTCAAGGTAAAAAATCCAAAAAATAAACAATCGATTTTTTTAAATAAAAGTTGACGACGCCACTAGATTCACGACATTTTCAAATGGTTTATGTGAAAATTACGTAAAAATGCGTCCATCAATGAAACAGTTATATGGGAATAAAATTTGGAAATTATGTCAATAAATCAACCCACCACTTCTATTTCAGAACTTTTATCAGAATTCTGTATACACCACTGGATTCAGAATATTTCGAAATATGTTTGGTCAGAATTTCATCAAAATCTGTTTATAAATAAACAAATTATAAAATGATAAACTAATTTTTTTCTAAAATTCCACCAAACAATATTCTTCTCATATTTTATTATTTTATAATTTTTTTATTTATGGAATTCTGGCCAAATATATTTCAAAATATTCTGAATCGAGTGGTGTAGTCAGAATTTTGATAAAAGTTCTTAAATTGAAGTTTTGTATTGATTAATTTACATAATTTTCAAAGTTTATTCCCATATAACTTTTTCATTGATGGACGCATTCTTACGTAATTTTCCAGTGGTGTCGTCAAATTTTATTTAAAAAAATCGCTAGTATGCTTTTTGGAATTTTGACCTTGAAAAAAATTCGAAGTAGGCCTTGAAATTTTTATATTTATTTCGAATTTATTGCTCTCAACTAGAACTATTGAGGCTCTATCTACTGAAAAAAAAAACTTCTGAATCGGGTAATAAATAACAGTTTTAGAGAGGTGGTCCGCTTTCAAATGGGCCACTCTGTATATGAATAAGGTTCACTGGAAATATAAGTATATGTAACAACAGATAGGGTGGATTAGCTTGAAAGATCTTGACATGTCCCATGATGCAAGACCTTTATACAGACCAATACATCTTGAAAACTAAAAAAAATATTTTATTTTAACACCCTGTAGATCGCTAACGAAGTGTTTGAGGGCATATATTTATACCACGCCAAATAATTATCTTCTTCCGTATGTGCATGACATGCAGGAACACCCTGTATATTATAATTTAGTGAATTGAATGCTGTTTGATGAAATATATTATACTTGATGATAATGGAGTTTTTGACAGCAAAACAGCATCTATTTAAATTATAACTCGAATAATTAATTGCATCATTTCCATCCACAGCTTAACGCAACATCTTGTAGAGCAGCGTTCCCGTACAAGTTCACTTTTTAATCAATCTTGGAAATTGGATCGACTGGAACAGAACTAAAAAAAACCGAAGCGAGCGCCAGACACCAGACTCAAAGAGAGGTTGGTGAAGGTTTTCCGAACACACAGGTAGAGATTTTGAGTATTCATTAATTTAATTGGGTTAAGTGAGAGGCGGCTTTGGAATATGCGAGATGGTGCTTGCCGCGGTATAAATAGTGTTATCGCAGTATCTATCGGCATGGAGGCAAGAGAGCCCATAGAAAGTGAAATATCCTTTCTGCACGAGTTGTACACTATACTTTTCCGACAACTTACTTGAAAAACAAAATATGTTGGATTTTAAAAATGAGTTTGGACGATTAATACGAGTCTTTACTCATTCAACTTTTTCAAATCAATTGAATTTTGCATGACTCTATTATACCTCCAAATCATTTTGAAAGAAAAACCTTGCTTCAGGATTATGAGTGTATGATTAATACTCAGCAGGGATCATCAAGCCAAGTAGCTTGAATTTTTTCTTAAATACTTGACTTGACTTCAAAACTCAAGCTTTTGAAAATTTGATATTTGACTTGACTCGATTTACGGTTTGAATTACTTGGCTTGATAGCGATCCGTGAAATGCAGATCGAAGCGTTGAAATAGGGGATTCACCGAGGTTATAGCAAACAGGCCCCCGATTCCTTGATGACGACGTGCTGTTAAATAGTAAAGCAACGTTGATCAAGGATAAACAGTGGCGGCTAGAGAATAATTGTTTGTCCGATTTGAGTGATTTGTCCGTAATGGAATCGGAACCTTTTAAAAGCAGCGGCTCAGAATATATCGTAGATGAAAAAGTGTCAGAATTTGATGACATCGAAACAGAAGTAGAAAGTGCAGGATCAGCGTCATCAAAGGCCAAACGAGTTGAAGTTAATAAATGTACTAACAAACAAGGCAAATGTACCCTATGTAGGACGGTTATGAAAATGAAAAACTACCGAACATTTTCACTGAGGCGACATTTGCAAGATAAACACACTAGAGTCTACGAAAAAAAAAAAAATAATAATAATTTGGCTGATCCAGCCCACCAAATTCCGGGTCAAATACCTCTACAGGTTCGAATAGGCGTATAGCACAATTTCAGTTTCGAGTTGGCTTGAGAAGGTAAAACAATAATAAAATTTTAGCTATAACTATGTAGTAGTTTGTGACACAATTGAAAAATCTACACGGTGGGTCAAAAAAATGTCCACATCTTATTTTCTTTGATAACTTTTTATTTGTGGCCGTTTTTTTGTTAATTTCGAATATCTACAAAAATCTATAGGATTTAGCAATCTAGTAAAAATTTTTGCACATGCTATACATTTTTATACAGGGCATTTCAAAAATATAACCTACTCTGCCATTTGAGAGTGGGACATTCTAAAGTGAATATTATTGTACTGTATTTTACTAACTCTAGTTTTGTATATTTTGCATCCAAATATTCTTATTGTTAATGCGCTCTGGCAGTTAATCAGGTTAATACAAAAAAGGCACTAGTTCTTCAAGAAAAATCAAATATGTAGCTTGATTTACAAGTACTTGATGTGTACCTACTTGACTCGACTTGAATTTCAAAAATAAAAAATTGACTTGAGCTTGTATTGATTTCAAGTCAAGTCAAGTAGTTAGAAAATCAAGTGAAGTAGGTAGTGAATCTCTAATATTAAAATAATTGATTGTAGAAGCATATTAGGTGTATTATACAAAGAAAACGAATTTCATTAAATATTTATCAGTATTTACGTACATTAGGTATAATATTAATAACTAATTTTGTGTACTAGCTCACATCGCGAGAGGATACGTATTTCAAGAGGATCATCGGAAAAAACTTTTTGTTATTTGATCTTTGGAGAGCGGCAATTATACTTTGTGCTCGAAATATACAAAATATCTTGGTTGGATGTGGGTTCAAGTCCTGCTAGAGAAGAATCTTTTTCTGTAATTTTGAAATGAATGAATTAATTTATTTATTTTGTATGTATCTGTATCTGTATGCAAATGTATCTTCATGCCGTTTATTTCCTTCAATATGTGTATATCACATACGCCAACTACCTCCATCATTCTAATTTTGTTTTCGTAGAAGAATCCACTGATGGCGACCCAAGTCCGATTCTGGCATATCGGCGGAGATCCCGAGCTTTTATGCGAGGCTTCGAATGCCGTTGTTAGTGAAATGTTATTCGGATTAATCGAATTTTATACTTTGTTGAAAGGGAGTCCGACGGTCAGCGGTTTCGTTATATTTGAGGGAAAATCAAATCAAGTTTCCGCAGAATGCGTTCCATCCTGATGAGAAAGGAGAAAAGTAATCGCCCGCGGATTTGCAGAAGGCCCCGGAACTAAATTGCGGATGGTCTGTACGAGCGTATAAAAAGTAAGCGCACAAAAGATACTCCATCTCCATAATGCAAATATTCGATATCAAAGGGATTTCGTAAAGAAATATCTTGGGTTTATAGAGAGAAAGGAATGATTCAAGCATGCGATATTTCAAATGAAATTCTCGTAGCTTCGGTTAATATGACATATGTATAGAGTATCTGATGACAACTAAAGCGGAAAATTGAGAACTTTTTCTCCGCTATGAGGAAAGGAATCATTTGGCAAGAGGTAAATATGGAATTTTTCAGTTATCCTTATGGCACGAAATTTTGGTGAAGGAATTGTCGGTTGAGACCTCCTAACTAGTGGCCAATTCCTTCACTATATACGGGGATGTACTGAAATTTTTTTAGCCTACTAAAGAAGCAGACACAATTCGAAAGCCAAAATATTTTATTATTCAACATATTCTCCTCTTAATTTAAAATATTCATTACAACAAACTTGCAACGCTTCTGAAAAGCAGTTTATTTTGCTCTGCAAACCAGACCTCTACAGCTTCTCTAACCTCATTGTTGGAAGAAAATTGACTACCTCTCGAACTTTTTTCAGTTGGAGAAAGACAATAACGTCGTATAGTAATCCCCAGTAATTGTTTTGCCTTATCCAGATAATCAATCATATTCCATGAAAATTCTGAGAAATTGCAGCAAGAACTTTTCCAACAGATTTTGGAACACGAATCTTGTTAGGTTTCAGAGAATCAGAGTGTCACTATTCCATCAATTGCTGCTTTGTTTCTAAGTCGTAGAAATGTACGCGAGATTCATCCATAATGAAAACACGGATTCAGAAGTCCCTACCCTTGCACGCTCTTGGTAAAAATTCAGACATTTGAGGATCAATTTTGCAGACATTTTTCTTCTGTCCAAATCGACGTGATCTATGTGATGGACGCGTTCATATGAAATAATCAATACCTCAGGGAGGGGGGGGCTATTTAGGCTAGTGTCAAAAGAATATGAAACGCCAAAATTTAAAAAAATAGCAGTAGGCAAGGACCAGATGCAAAATGTTGCTGACGCTCCAACTTTGAGGAAAAATAAAATTAAACACGAAATCACGCAAAATAGTGAAACGGGGATGAAGTTTAGGGGTTGAAAACGTTTTTTTACGATTTGCAGCTAAACGAGACCTAGAAAAAACAAGTTGTCTGTCGTGTTAACACTTAACACATTAACATTAGTTTGATTAAAGTTTATTCCTTAAAAGAATTGCTCATAATTATTTTCGAACAAATGATTCACATTATACTTGAAAAAAATTTGAAAAAATTTAATCATGGATGAATTTAATTAAGTGTATTGATTCGTATTTAATTACATGTATTTTCATCTAGCCCGAAGCCAATTAAAAAAAATTGTAATTTTTAATGAACTGCTTCTTTGTATTTTATAAAATTCAGTGATAATAATTCAATTGAATTCATAAAAGTATGCAATTTTTCATCAATGTCTTATTACGTTATCCACGTAAAATTATCGCACGTTAACCTACTTTACTGACAACCAATTTTTTTATTCATCAACAGATATCGAGAAAATAAAATACATATCAAGATATCCTAAATCCAGAGGTGTAGTCAGGATTTTGATAGAATTTCTGGAACTGAAGTGTTAGCTTGATGAACCATTCGAAAATGTTGCGAATTAGGTTTTTTCTACAAAAATCGCTTATCATTTTTTAGATTCCTTAAAAGAATTGCTCATAATTATTTTCGAACAAATGATTCACATTATACTTGAAAAAAATTTGAAAAAATTTAATCATGGATGAATTTAATTAAGTGTATTGATTCGTATTTAATTACATGTATTTTCATCTAGCCCGAAGCCAATTAAAAAAATTGTAATTTTTAATGAACTGCTTCTTTGTATTTTATAAAATTCAGTGATAATAATTCAATTGAATTCATAAAAGTATGCAATTTTTCATCAATGTCTTATTACGTTATCCACGTAAAATTATCGCACGTTAACCTACTTTACTGACAACCAATTTTTTTATTCATCAACAGATATCGAGAAAATAAAATACATATCAAGATATCCTAAATCCAGAGGTGTAGTCAGGATTTTGATAGAATTTCTGGAACTGAAGTGTTAGCTTGATGAACCATTCGAAAATGTTGCGAATTAGGTTTTTTCTACAAAAATCGCTTATCATTTTTTAGATTTGTCACCTTGAAAAATTAAAGTAATTGGCTCTGAAAATGAAGACTCATTCATGAAATTTAGTGTCCTGGTGAAATTTTTGAATGTCTATCATGGAAGTCTGTATAGCTCACCGATAATAAACTACCTCATTCATAACAAAACAACCCTATTGTTCTCTGATATTTTCAATTATTTGAGATCAGCAATATTCGTATCTGAACTTATATTTCAGAAGAGAAAGTCTCGAAGAATAACAGTTTATTAACTCGTCGCTCAGAAGATGACACTGTATGTAGAAAAAATATTGTCAGCGTGATAGTATATTCACATATATTTTTTAAGTGGAAATTATTGTAAGTTTTTATCACCTCCAAATTTATCAGTCAATTAATAATACTTTACAACCATAGCTGACAAGACATAAATAGAAGTGACGGTCGATTACTAGATGAAGTCTGGTTTTGAGAAACAGGCATTTTCATCAAGATAAAAGAACGATACAATTTTTTATCGCTGTCAAAATGACTCAGATGTCCTTTTCAAATGGGTTTATTTCTGCAGGAGTTGATTTGATTCGGAAAATTTCGAATTGAATTTTGTGGTGTTTTTTTTAAATGTAGGACAAATATTTTTTTGTACGTAACCTTGAACGCGGGAGGCCCTGTATAACGACAGTGTAGGAAATGTCTTTCACCGTAAGGTGTAACGATGCAATTTAGGAGGTCGAACGAATACAATGAATATTGATTGACATTCGGCAATGTCAATTAAAGGTATCAACGGCTATTTCCATGAGGAATCCATTATTCCTCATCGCCGGCATTCGCTGTTTGTAGACGTTAAAGATCAGAGTTCATTGGTTTCCGACTGGGGACTTTTATTGGATGTGAGTCTCGTCGATTTCCACCGATCATCGATGGCGGCTAATGCATTGGACTCGATCCAGAATATTCGGTTTATACTCTCAAGCGGAATTGTTTGCCGGATCTCTTTTTGGTGGATATATGGAATACAGCACAGACCATATATACTATAGACGTTCTACGCAAATGGTCAAGGTCAAGACAGCTGATTACTTGCCTTTCCAATCAAGAGATGTCGCCTTCAGTCATTTGTCTTGTCAATTGTCACTTGTTACATTTGACAATTGTTCAAAAAATGTCAAAAATCAAATTATTGTTTGTTGTTGGTTTTTGGATGGTCACACGTTTTTGCTAGAGTTTATATTTTCACTATGCGTTCGATTATTCCTTGTTGTGTTTCCACTTGTAAAAAAAACAATGTTCTGCTACATCGGTTTCCAAATCCTATGAAGCACTTTCCCAGGTTTCAGATTTGGTTAAAAAAAATAGATAATGCTGAACTCTTTCTTATGGACCCTGTAAAAGTGTATTCCAATAGAAGAGTGTGCCATCAACATTTTGAGCAAATTTATTTTTCAGAAGGCTCTAAAAGATTACATGTGAATGCAATTCCGACTTTAAAGTTATCAGGTAAATAATTTTGTGTAAAAATTTACAAAAGTTGTCTATTCTTTCAGAAATGTTCATTCAACATAATAATTAACATAGATAATAGAGTTCAGAAATTGGAAAACATATTGGAATTAAGTTTTCTCTAAAACTCTTTTATTACATTGGCATTTCAGCCTCTCTACAATGCTTCTACCACATTACAGTAACCATGTTTCAGGTAATAGAGTGAATATCATTTCCAATCATGTGATCAAAGCTGGGGAAGCTCAGAAACAGGAGAAGAATGTTACCAGTATCATGACTGCTCAATCAACAATATGTAATGAACAAGAAAAGTATATGGACGATGCAAAAGGTATGTTTCTGGCACCATTGTTTCCTTTTGTAGAACTCATGACGTATGTCTTTCAGATATGGGAGTGTTGAATGACCATAACTATGCAGTGATGGCCAAAGAAACGGAAGATATGGAATACAATTCCGAAGTTACCGTCAACACTATTCTTCCTTCAATAGCTAATGATGGTAAGTTATGCAGATGTTTGTCAAAAGTTGATTTAACTTTTTAAACATACAACTATGTCGAAAATAATTACTATTTAAAATTATCAAATTAAATTGTACTCTTGATATAATGTAATCCCAATGAGTTCAAAAATAGTGTCAAAAACCTTCTTTACAAAAATGTATTTTATTCACTAGATGAATACTTCCAAAGCGATCAGGCAGCTTTGACACACTGATTGATTGTTTGCTTGTGTGCTTTTTTACTATTTTATTGCCTATGTTATTTTTACATGATTCCCATTGAATTTTTATATTACATTTTATGACTTTACTAAACTGTAATTTTATCCATTTTTGTATTTGTATTTGACGATTTCCATGCTTATAATAGTCTCAGGAAATAAAGTATTGATTGAATATTGAAAAATATGTTTCATTTTCAGATCAAGGTCCTAAGAACATTCTAAGACTATGTGGAATTGGAAGAAAAGATCTAACACCCAAGAAAAAGAAACTTTACTCTGAAGTCAGGCGATTATACAAAAAGTATAATTACACCAAGCATTCAAAATTATCCTTCAAAAAGCGATTAGTTGAAACAGAAGAATTTCAGAAAAAATATTTCTTAGAAGAAAATATCAACAAACTGAACCATATGGCATCATTATTAATCAAATGTCAATTTAGAGAAGCAGACAAATCTCTAAAGCAACGTCGCTTCACTATGAATGAAAAAATAATGGCGTTAACACTGTACAAACAAAGTGCCAGGTCTTACCGCTTCCTATCAAAAATATTTATTTTACCCAGTAAAGCTACCCTACATAGATTATTAATTGAAATCCATTTTGAGCCTGGGTTAAATACAAACATTTTCAAGTCATTGCAAAAAAAAGTTGAGAAACTTGATGATGCAGAAAAATTTGTGTCAGTAATTTTTGATGAAATGAGTCTCATGCCGGGATTGAATTTTAATGAAAGGCAAGGATTTATAGAAGGTTTCGAGGATTTTGGAGATGGAAGAAGTAAATACATTTGTGATCATGCCCTCTTTTTTATGATTAGAGGTATCAAATCCAACATAAAAGCTCCAATAAGCTACTGCTTTTCAAGTAGAGGTGGGGCAAAATCCGTCCAACTTAAAAAAACAATAACTAAAGTGTTGGAAAATGTTGTAGCTATAGGTCTGAAACCCATAACAGTAATCTGTGACCAAGTCGGTGTAAATGTAAGTGTATTAAATTCTTTAATGAATGACACAAAAAAGAAATACTCTAAACAGGGAAGAAGCGACAGATATGAATATGGTTTTTTTGAAGTGGGAGATTTTAAAATCTATCCCATACTGGATCCACCTCATTTACTAAAAGGAATAAGGAATAATCTACTCAAAAAAAATTTACAATATTCATTTCAAAATACCCAGAGAGTTGCAAAATGGCAACATATTAAATTATTATATGAAAATGATTGTGATTCTAAAACTAATGAAGGCTTGAGAGCATTGCCACACATCACAGCTCTACACATTGAGGAGGCAAAAATGAAAAAAATGAAAGTCAAACTAGCTGCTCAAATTTTTAGTCAACGATTTTCATCAACACTGATGTTGGCTAGTAGACTTGGTAAGTAAATGTGACAGAAACTGTGATTGCAATATCAATTTAAAGGTGCAGCAGATACTGCCAGACTTCTACTCTTCTTTGATAGATTGTTCGATTCGCTGAATGGAGGACGAAAATCAGCAGAGGGAGGAAAAATTCTCAGATGTGGAATTAGCGAGACATCCGATCATATTAGATTTTGGACAGATGAGGCTCTGCCCATGTTGCGGTCGATGAAATTTGAAAAAAAAAAACCAAAGCTCGTCCTCCTAGTCTCAAAAATTGGACATTCACTGTTAAAAATTTTATTTCTATCTGGAATACCTTGAAAAGATCTGGGTTCAAATATTTGTTACCCAGACGTTTGAACCAGGATCCCATCGAGAACATGTTTGGACAGGCTAGAGCGTTTGGAGCACTGTATACCAATCCTTCACCATCAAGTTTTGCTGGGATTTTTAAAACAATGATGGTCAATTCAAGTTTCAAAATTCATAAAGAAACCTTTAATTGTGAAGATGATGAAGGGAAAAATTGGTTTACATCCACTAAAGCATTTTTTTGTGATAACAGTGAAAATATCATTCCTGAGAGTTCTGTTACAAAAGATATACCAACTTGTTCCAAAAATATTGTGAATTTGCGTGAAAAGTTGAGCAAGTTGGTAAATAATTATGTAGCAGGATTCATTTTGAAAAAAATTAAAAAACTGTGTAAAAAATGTGAGGTTTGTAACAAATCTTTATTTAGTGGAAAAAATGACCCAGGTAATGAATTAATTCGAGTCAGAGAATATGGGAATGGATGGGGTTACAGGTTATGCTACCCAACGGAGGGATTTGTTAACTTTTTTCATGAGTTGTTAGAGACAATAAATTTTTTCTTGAAGACATATCCTACATCAAAAACTCTGGTGACTGATATCAAACAACAAGTTCTGAGACAAAATTTTGATATTTTTTCTTGTGAAAAGCACAGAAATGAGACAGTAAATTTAATTATTAAAATAAGTACACGAACTTTATTGCATAATTGGTGCAAATATATCAATAATAAAATTCAGGGGAAAGATACAAGGCCTTATTGTGGTAACGATCCTGTTAAAAAGGAAGCCTGTAACATATATTTGAAGAGAAGAAAGAAAAAGTTCATGAAAAACCCAAAAGATTCTGTGTGATTCAATTATTGTGCTTGTTCCAATAAATAATGACTGAATATTATATTTTATTTATTTACTCATAATTTTCCCTATTCATAAATTCTATTTTTCATACTTATGTATCTTTTAAGTTGTTGTAGTGTTATATAATTGAATAAAGAAATGAAACCATCTTTCTATTGTTTCAATTTTTCCGCGAAATACGAAATTGACCATCTTCAATTAATTTTTTTTTTTTAAATTCCCGCCTTACTATAATTTGACAGTTTAGTTGCCTTTCCAATCAAGAGATGGCGCTAATTCGATCCGAAAGGTTAACATGGGCGTGGAACGTCTATAGTATATATGGTCTGTGGAATACAGGACGGCTATGAGGGTTTTAGCTACGGAATATTTGCAGTTATAACCGACAAGGAGGGAAATGATATTACAAATTTTTCGTGGGTTTTCCAAAACAATGGCTCAGGCAGGACTCAGAACAACAACTATAAGCTTTCACTGTCACAGAATTATCGATTCAAACTGTATTTGAAGTCGGATGTTCTTCAGGGATCATCTTTCCAGTTCCTTTTGCGATATATACCCACCTGTCAATTGACTATATTCACCGTCGACATATTGCCATGCGACAATATCAACTATGCATTGTCACCAACGGTCAAAAATATAATGTATCTGTAAGAAAACCGCGAAAATCGAGTGTGAGTTTTATTTGGCCCATATTTCATTTCCGTATTTTGTGAGTTTCAGAAAAATTTAACTGGGAAAATCTGGGATAAATGGGTAGATATCACTATCGGTATCAGCTTTTACCTAATTGGCATTATAACTTAGTAAAACATTTTGAATTTCATGTATTTGCCTTAGAATACGTTAAAGGTGAGAAACACAACTGAGGAGGCAAGTCATGAAATGGAAATTTCGAGTATTTTTGAGTAATAATATGGAGTCCCTGGAGACAAACGCTTTTTGGAGATATCTAATGCGACGGCTAGAATTTCACCATATTTTTCGTAGATTGCTGTCAAATATGTGAGACATAAGCACGTCGTCATCGATAATTCCTGAGCGTTCTAGATATTTCCTGAGAGATGGCAGCATGATAGATCTGTAATTGCTAGTTGGCTCGTTTCTCATTTTGGACGAGTTCCCCAAATTATAAGAGAGGTTGAATAACTGGCAAAGAGCTGATGTTGAATTGGTGCCCATCAAAACATGGCCAGCTGGAAAGTCATAAAACGTTAAAAGTGGATTATATGAAAGAAGAAACATAACTTAACGTCATGCGCAGCGCCATCTCTATTAAACTCTGTTAATTATAATTAATTCTTCATCGGAAACCACACATCGTGTAATCATTTTTTGAGATGGGTGCTACGTGTCCTGCAGTGGCATTGCATGATGAAAAATTCCAGAAGGGAAAGAAGATTTGAATATCGTTTTCCCCCGCAAATATATTTATTCGCCAGTTTTAGCCTGACCTCAAGTGGTCTTTCCAATTTTTCACCGTTCAATTTCAATGTTTCCATTCGTTTCCGTTCAATTTTTGTTTGCTGCAGGGGGCCCACTGAAGGATTCCTAAGCCGCCCACCAAACCAGTCCGCCCCTGATTTCCACTACACCTAAATAACTGATTTCATCTCACTTTTACATTTCCGCGAAATCCTCAGTGACACTCACGACTCAACTTTCTTCCTTTGTTCCTGCATGCAGATGGAATTAGATTCGCTTGCTGGCATTATACAGTGCACATGTTGGTAGGATGCAAAGTAAAATCACCTTATCTTAGTGGCTCCTTGGAGTTTCGGATATAACAAGACGTTTATATGGATTTTGTGTACTTAAGGGCTCCTGTGCAAATCTTGAAAATGTCGTATCGCTTCGTACCCCTCCGTCGCTCGCCCGCTTTTGTTTGAAGTCTCTCTGAGCCACGCTGGTCCCCTGAGCTGAAGGAAGGCAATCAGCAGAGGCGCGGCCAGGATTTCAGTTTGTGGGGGCTGAATTTATCAGTTACCAGAGCTTTTGTGTTTTTTCGTCAGCCGGATGTTATGAAAAACACCTACAAGTGAACTGTTAGGCACGCGAACGATAACATCATCTTGTAAAAAATTTTCTTAGCTTTCTTTCTATATACCTATGTATTTAACGAATGTGTCTCTTTATGGTGGCAAAACGCCAAAAATGTAAAAGGTGCGCTAGGATCCGGCATCCTTGCACATAAAATCGCCAACGAAAAATACTTGAGAGAATTCTAGAATTTTTTCAATATTCTTCCCGTATTCTACGCCATCAATTTAACATATCAGAGTATCAGAAAAATTTAAAATAATAAATTTAATAATCGGTCCATCTCAAAGTGCAGACGTTCGTAGAAAAGCCCACCAAATCGATGGTTGGCTACCAAATATTTTCAAATTCGGTCAGCGTATAGAAAAATAATTGATTTTCATGAATATAATATAGAAAAAAATTATAAAAAATTTTGGCGGGAAAACGGCACATGCAACCTCTAGATAACATTTTCAACGGACGACAGGCTCGAGATAGAGCAATTCTGCGAACGCTAATCGATTGAGCATGCCAAAATTAGTATATGCTGTGATTTCCAAGTCGATCGGTACAAAATGAATTTTCAGCCGAAAAAACATCAAAGGGGTGTATACCCTAAAAATGGCCAAAAAGCCAAAGTCATCAGATTCACTCGAAATCACCACCAATATACCTAAAATTTAATGCTGATTACAAATATGTATGATTTGAATATGTTCGGATACACGGTGTACCATAAAACAAAGATAAATGTGCAGCAAAAATTGTATCGCACGAATCCGGCATCCTAGCACACAAAACCACCTATAACACCTACAAGTGAACTGTTAGGCCAGCGAACAATAACATCTCCTTGTAGGAAATTTTCTTAGCTTTCTTTCCATATACCTATGTATTTAACGAATGTGTCTCGTTATGGTGCGAAAAATGTAAAAGGCGCGCTAGGATCCGGCTTCCTAGCAAATAAAACCGCAAAAAAAAATACTTTCGAATGTTCTAGAATTTTTTCAATATTTTTTCAGTATTCTTCGCCATCATTTCGATAGTCATTTGCTGGCTTGGGAGGGGGGCTGCAGCCCCAAAGCCCTCCTTCCCCCGTGGCTGTGCCAATGGCAATCAGTTTCTCTAGATAGTCGCTCTCTTGTATAGCACAGTCGAATTAGTTTCTCAATAGGAAGACATTATATTCAGTTGTAAACTATTGTACTTGCGTGTCACCGAGAGAGCCTTAGCTAGGGTGGTGTTTTAAGGAATAGGTCGAGGTAAGTAAGGTGAGTGCGGGTTATACGACAACCTTAAGCTTCCGGAAGTTTCCAGAAATGAACAAGATGGTCGTTTCAGCTTCTCAATGTGGACATGGATAATCGATATCTGTGTTAACTCTCACTTTAAAATAATATTTTTTGCAGGGCGATCATTGGAATCGAATTTGATAGAATATAGTGAATATTTATACAGCAGCATGGACCACAGATTACAAGTTGACGCCATTTACACCGACTTCAGCAAGGCGTTCGATAAGGTTAGCCACAATCTTCTCCTCGAGCGGCTTGCTGAGGTTGGGGTACGTGGCTCACTTTTAAGATGGGTGGAATCTTATATAAAGAATGGGTCCCAATCTGTAACAGTTCAAGGATTTCGTTCGGACGAGTACATTACTTCATCAGGTGTCCCTCAAGGATCACACTTAGGACCTTTATTTTTTATCATTTACATAAATAATATAAAATCCTGTTTTAGACATGCCAAATTTTTGTTATATGCAGATGATATGAAACTTTACCTCACCGTACGAAATTTAAATGATTGTTATAAGATCCAAGACGACCTAAATAGACTCACTGAATATTGCAACTCGTCTAACTTGTTCTTGAATTTTCAAAAATGTCATTGCATCACATTTACAAGGAACATCAACTTGTTACACTTCGATTATTCTATAGGAAAGGATCAAATAACTAGAGTGAGTAAGATTAAGGACCTAGGCGTTATATTTGATTCCAAACTGATCTTTGATTTACATATTGAATCAATCGCAAACTCCGCCTCACGAATGCTAGGCTATGTAATGAGAACATGTAAACATTTCGAAAATATTAAGTCTTCAATTTGTGTATATAATGCATTTGTGTACAGTAAGCTAAATTTCGCTTCTATTATATGGTGTCCTCAATACAAAACGTACATAAACCGCCTGGAAAATATTCAGAACAAGTTTGTCAGATATATTTGTTTTAAACAAAATTACAACGGCGACATTGGAAATGCGAGAAAACATTTCAATATTATATCCCTATCGAGTAGGAGGGTGATCTCAGATATTTTATTTTTACACAAAATCATCTCAAATTCCGTAGACAATGCTAATGTACTGAATCAAATTCAAATCAATGTTCCTATTCGGCCACTTAGAACAAACCAATTATTCCACATACCCTTCCGGAGAACTAATTCTTCTCAAAATTCCCCTTTACGTAGAATTGTTCGCAATACTAACAGGTACAATGATCAAATCGACATTTTTTCTACAACCCATCAAAAATTAAAAACCATTTTGAAACGTCTTACGTAGCAATTTCTACTTAAATTAGTCAAAAATGCAAACGTCGAATAAACAACTTTTCTATCTGTAATTTTAAGATCTAGTAACTATAAAAATGAAAGCATCAGTATTATGTACTTATGTATATTTTGTGTATACTGTATAGTTTTATACCTATAATTTTAAAATTTCTAAATCTGTAATAATGTAGATACTTTAGTGGACTCTCTGTCTGTTTGTATCTTTCATGACCATTAAATAAATAAATAAATAAATAAATAATCAATTTAAATAAGACATTGCACAAAAAAAACCTTGCTTTTGGAATGGATGTATGGGATTTCCAAATTCGCAAAAATCTAATTTGCAAATTAATTAGATTTTCCAAAATTGTATGAATAGCATCAGAATAGATGTTTTCAAAATTTGCACAAAGTTGCAAAACTCCAAAATGATTACCACGAATTAAGAAAATATATCCATCGCAAAAGGTTGCAAATCTACACAACTGTTCGGACTACTTTTTCGATGTATCTGTCAAGTTTGCAGAATTTTTGGGAATTTTCTCTTATGGTATATCGAAGGTCGATAAAAAAAATGTTCCGTACACTTGAATTGGTTGCAAACTTGATTCGTGCTATTAAATAATATATTCAATACTACTCCAAATTGGCAGAACTTTTGGAATTTTGTCAACGAGTATACAGAAAAATTCAAGTTAATTGCCATTTTGACAGTGTTGCGTACTTTGGAAGAGGTTGCAAACTGTGACATCTGCTACCCTGCCTCCATAACTTTGCGAACCCAGCTTTCGCGAAGTTTTTGTTTTTAAGAATCGTTGCTGATTTGTGGAGCTCTATCAGTGCCGGATTTGCGTTGCAGGCTAGATTTTTTTGAGACTAATATACCGGAGAGATTTTGGATACGATTTTTTTTTATCCGTCTGGATTATACCAGTTGGGCCCTGTCTCCGGAGCTCCGACACATCCGGGCGGCGCGCTGGTGCCATTTATATACCCAGATAGCCAGCGGAGTTCAAAGAGTGACTCTCGATATTTTGTCCGTTTTTCCTCCTCTTTTCGGACGATGTTCGTTTCGCCAGGAGCATAAAACTCTATTACGAATATCGTCCTACTTTGATAGTCGAGGAGGACTACATCAGGCTTATTTGCATGTATGTGCCTGAGGGTGGGAAATGAGTAGTTCCAATATATTCGGCACCTCTCATTCTCCACAACGGAACCAATATCCCCCGGAGCATAAGGCGATACCGATGTCTCGTCTATACCGTACGAGTGTCGTAGATGATAGTACAACACTCGTGGAGCCGCGTTGTGCCTGTGGATATAGGCTGAGACCGCATAATCTTGAAACGCGGACAGCTGCAGTACTCCTATCTCCGCTGGTTTAATGTAAGCCTTTTGCTGAACGGGCTCCAACTCGGAGACAGAGTTTGGAACTGTCTTATCGTGTGAAAACGCAAGCATTGAACGATTGTTAAATTTGGGCATTCCGGATTGACTTTAGTTGCCTGAACAGAAAACAGTCATCGACTAACGGATATTGACGAGGCCGCTCAAAACGTCGAGTACTTCCACAAGGACCGAAATCAAAATGCATTGAGTGCCACGCTAACCCTGTATTTTCATTACGATTCTTTTACTGATCTTCGTCTCCGACGAGCAAGAACAGAAATACGAGGCGAATAACAAAAGAGTCCTCGTTTAATCTCCCGTAGCAGCCATTATTTCCATAATTGGAGTTTTTTCCTGATATCCTGCAGGAAATTGCGAGAACACATTTTTTTTTATATTGCATAGCATTCGAATGGGAAATCATCATAAATTCTTGAAGCGAAAGTGGCATTAAGAATTACTCAACAATTTCTACAAGCTCTTCAACTGAATTATGCTTCAATCGAATGATATCGCGGAGACTAAGTGGTTGTTATTGTTTATATAGCTTCTTCTACAACTATAAAGAAAAATTTACATATTGAGTGTGTCTTCGATTCAGAAACCTTCAACTTTGTGATACAGATTAACATGACCTACGGCTTGGCTTCATCGAAATGTTCATTTCTTACGACTCTTATGAGTTATTGGACTATCATTATATTATAGAACTTTATGATGAGAATGTACTCATGGCATAAAATTTTTCATAAACAATTATGTAATAGATAATCACGCTCAGTAAGCGTATAGCTCTTGAGAATGCTAACTTCGTTAGCGAAACGCGCGTCGAGTGAAAGTGACGTAATTTTGGTGTATTAGGTAGCTTCTATTTCTTGAACAAGTTAAAACAATTTGTATAAGCTCTTTAGAACGAAAATGCATTGAATAAAAACAGATTAAAGTATCACAAGTAGGGACTGAAATTATGCACAGGGTGAACCATCAATACATAAAATTGTCAGTTGTCACATAGGCCCCTCGACTTTTGTTACGTAAAATATTACTGTTCTATGAATAATTATTAATAGATTCCATCTCTGGAAATGCTATCAATCCATATATAGACGAGCTTGCCGCCCACAAGAAGATCAGTTTCATTCAGAATTGTATTTATGAGCAGAATAGGTCAGATATTCACTGCATATGAAATATAAGAACCATTTATTACCTCACAAATGGCCTACAGGCCGCTTTCTGAGCAGGAGAACACAGAAAACATGGAAACAACCGACAACCAATACAATTTGATAAGTGAGCTGACGGAGACCAGGAAAACCTTCGATATATTATATTTGAATCTCGGGAGAGTATTTCGTTTCCGTCAAATTCTTATTTATTGGGAAAACGCGGCTCTAACTCCAACGTTGTGATGGAGTATTAAAAAGTTACAATGCAATATTTCGGAACACGAAACTTTCAATACGAGAGTTTGGAGTTACCTCTTCACAAGGAAAGTAAATAACAACGTTTCTCTGGGTTTCCTATATTCTTATGAAAGAGACGTTTTTGTAAGAAATTGCTTCATATGATCGAGTAATTTTGCGTACGGCTCAGTACAGAATTACTTTAAGCATTTCTGAAAGGAATATTGTATTGTATTGAACAATATAAATGAAGCAGCCTGTAGACGAAAATACACTAGCATCCGAATATAATATTTACATAAACACAGTACAAGGCATACTTGCAAAAAAACACTCCAATCGTTACAAGCAGAAAGCTCTCATCTTCTCCAAAAAGTTCAACGTGGGCTAGAAGTTAAACTATCTCCGAATATTTGACTGCACCGTTCATTTTCATTCCATAGTTCAGCAATTTGAAAAATGGGTATATCTACATCTATATATGGTCCACAGCGGCGCATTTATCCAATGCTCCTCCTGGCAAATGGAAATCCGTCACATCCTGGTCTGGTAACCGGCGTGATAACTGAAGGCTTCGTCCAGGGGGTGGAGGGGGTCTGGCTAGAAGCAATACTCCATCCAAAAATAATATTATGCAATGTACGTTATCAACATCAGAAACACTTCATTTCTAGAGCTAACTCTGGTTTTTCAAGGTCAAAAATCTAAAAAAATCGCTAGCTGGATTCGCGACATTTTCGAATGGTTTATTGGTGAATTACGTTGAAATGCGTCTATCAATGAAAAAGTTATAAGGAAATCAAATTTGAAAAATATGCCGTTTTTCAACCCACCAATTCAATTCTAGAAATTTTATGAAAATTCACTACTGTATTTAGGAGGTCTTGATATTTCACTGGCCAAAATTTCATCGAAATCTGTTCATAAATAAGAAAATCATAAGATAATAACATTTGAAAAATATGTTAATGCAATTTCAGGAAAATGTCATTATACCTCATAATTTTTTATTTTTTCAGTCAGTTATATTTCGAGACTCCCTGAATCCAGCAGTGTAATCAAAGTTCCGATAAAAGTTCTGCAATTGGTTGTTGATTAAACGGCATATTTTTTAAAATTTCATACCCTTATAAATTTTTTATTGGTTGACGCATTTCAACGTAATTCACATATGAACCAATGGAAAATGTCGCGAATCCAGGTTTTTTCTAAAAAAATCTGTAGTAATTTTTTTAGATTTTTGACCTTGAAAAATCGTATTAGTTGGCCCTAGAAATGGAGGACTATTCATGAAATTTGGTGTCCTAGAGGACTTTTTGAATGTCTACCTAACGAAAAAAAAATCATTTCAAAATGCTTTGAATTTAACTTGATTATTATGCAATTTAAATAAATCTCGGAAGTTCCAAAGCGCAAAGCGCCTCGTTCTAATTAACATTTTACAATGTTCAATGTTTGTAGTCAACTGCAGAGTTTTTCGACATTAATAACAGAAGCCATTTTTGAAAATTTTCATATGCATCGTTCACATCAATAAATCATGATGTCTACCATGTATATCACTGACATTCCTATTAACATTGTCTCCCGAGCGACCTACATGTTCCAAATATGTGTCTGAGCGAAAAGGCGAAAGGTTTTAAAGTGCTGGACCCAATTCTTGGCTCAATTTCCCCAAGGAGTGAAACGAAGTCGTTTCTGTGCACCTGGACCTGAAATCAGATAAAAAATGAATGCCTACAGAAAATATTTATCATCTGGTTGGGATGAAAAGGTGAATAAGATTAAGATTTTGAAATATCACTTGTTGAATTGGTGATCAATGATTGCACCGAGAGTAAGATTGATTGCAAAAACAGCTAATGTTTAGGGGTGGGTGATTGGATCAAGACCAAGAATCAGATTAATATTGTTGACGGGCAAGTTGACATGTTTAGGCACATCAATCAATAGATTTGTCAACAAAAATACTAGGGGGAAACCGGTATCACTTGAAAGAGAGTCTACTCGCAACTGTAATTTATGAATTTGTTATAAACATTTCAATACAGAAATCGTGTTTTTTAGTGTTTAGCTTATAGGTGAAATGAAAAATAATACAGGAATCTGGTTGATTGTAAAGAATCAAAATAAGAACAAAATGAGATTGTGTATTATCACTAACGGAGGAAAACTGTAAAAACTGGAAAATTTTGTGATTTTTAATAAAAAAGACACATCCGCTAGTTTTCAATTTATAGAGAAGGCCCTTTTCATGAGAGTCGTGAATTACGTGTACTTCATTTGTGCGCAAAACGGGCGCTGTCGGACTATTCGTTTTGGCACAATTACGTTTTGATTTTTCTTTCACTATCCTGCATGGTGCTCTATTGATTATCCGATTTCAATTTCTCAGATTTTGAAAGTATAGAAGTATAGTAATAATTCTAATTTCTTGCTACAATAACAACATGAATGAAAATGGCCGAGTCCACCTAAGCGGAAAGTACCCTTTCTCTTCCAAAGCTTCGATATCAGCAAGTGAAAGAAGATATGAACGGGTAAATGAAACGAAAAAATTTCGACGATGTCCGTTCACACTATCCCAGAAAGTGGAGAATTCTAGGCGAATATCGGTCAGAAAACAACTACTTTCCCCTACGTACATTGAATTACACCTGACATCAATTTGTGCAATGTTCCTCAAATTTTTAACTTTGTGGGATAGTGTGGAGAGAAGGGGAATTCGATTCTGTCGTAATTTTCATTTAGTTGAAACTCTCTGGTACACTTTTTGGACTTTAATCGAATTTACGAACGGGTAAGAATCGTAAACGGAATAAATACGGACTCAGCAAATATTTCAGATTGGAAGAATTCACTCCAAAATAGAGTCATCGTCTCGTCAGTGATACTTTGCTCACAATCTCGCTAACTTCTCTGGAAAAGCGCAGAAAGTTTGGCAATCTGTCTCTGTTCTAGAGATATTCTCGTTCTTCCAACGAACGTCCAAGCTTTGGAACTCGTTGCGTCGGGAGGTGTTCCCTGAGGCATACAGAAGTTGCCGTCCCATTAAGTTGCGTATTCACTAGAGCATTCGTTCCGCATGAGAACCGAAGAATGCATATTTACATTACGCAGCCTGAGCTTGAACCGAGCAGTAAATGTGCTCATGCGGAACAAATGCTCTAATAAATACGCACCTTTATTATTTTCTGTTCTAGCCAACAGCGATCTCACCCAGTAGCTATGCTCCCGACGCTTCTTCCTCATTTTTTTCCAGAGAATGCAACATAAACCATCCACAAGACATGATGAAAAAATCATCTTCCCTGTACATTGAACACAGAACACTGTCTGCCGAGTGGAAATAAGTGAAAATTTAAATGGAACCAGAAGTCCGGTAGAGTCTGTTTAGTTGCAATAACATTTTTGTTCCTGTTTTGTTACTGTTTTGATACTGTTTTGTTACTGTTTTGTTACTGTTTTGTTACTGTTTTGTTACTGTTTTGTTTTTGTTTTGGTACTGTTTTGTTACTGTTTTGTTACTGTTTTGTTACTGTTTTGTTACTGTTTTGTTACTGTTTTGTTACTGTTTTGTTACTGTTTTGTTACTGTTTTGGTACTGTTTTGTTACTGTTTTGTTACTGTTTTGTTACTGTTTTGTTACTGTTTTGTAACTGTTTTGTAACTGTTTTGTTACTGTTTTGTTACTGTTTTGTTACTGTTTTTGTTACTGTTTTTGTTACTGTTTTTGTTACTGTATTATTACTGTATTGTTACTGTTTTGTTACTGTTTTGTTACTGTTTTTGTTACTGTTTTTGTTACTGTATTATTACTGTATTGTTACTGTTTTGTTACTGTTTTTACTGTTTTTTCTGTTTTTTTACTGTTTTTCACTGTTTTTTTACTGTTTTTTAACTGTTTTTTAACTGTTTTTTTACTGTGTTTTTTACTGTTTTTTTTACTGTTTTTTACTGTTTTTTTTAATGTTTTTTAACTGTTTTTTACCGTTTTTTACTGTTTGTTTACCGTTTTTTACTGTTTGTTTACTGTTTTTTTACTGTTTGTTTAGTGTTTTTTTACTATTTTTTTACTATTTTTTTACTATTTTTTTTACTATTTTTTACTATTTTTTACTGTTTTTTTATTGTTTTTTATTGTTTTTTTGCTGTTTTTTTTGCTGTTTTTTTGCTGTTTTTTTTTGCTGTTTTTTGCTGTTTTTTTTTGCTGTTTTTTTGCTGTTTTTTTTGCTGTTTTTTGCTGTTTTTTGCTGTTTTTTTGCTGTTTTTTTGCTGTTTTTTTGCTGTTTTTTTGCTGTTTTGTTGCTGTTTTTTGCTGTTTTTTTGCTGTTTTTTTTGCTGTTTTTTTGCTGTTTTTTTGCTGTTTTTTGCTGTTTTTTTGCTGTTTTTTTGCTGTTTTTTGCTGTTTTTTGCTGTTTTTTTGCTGTTTTTTGCTGTTTTTTGCTGTTTTTTTGCTGTTTTTTGCTGTTTTTTTGCTGTTTTTTTGCTGTTTTTTTTGCTGTTTTTTTGCTGTTTTTTTTGCTGTTTTTTTGCTGTTTTTTTTGCTGTTTTTTTACTGTTTTTTTACTGTTTTGTAGCTTTTGTCGCTTTTGTCGCTTTTGTCGCTTTTGTCGCTTTTGTCGCTTTTGTCGCTTTTGTCGCTTTTGTCGCTTTTGTCGCTTTTGTCGCTTTTGTCGCTTTTGTCGCTTTTGTCGCTTTTGTCGCTTTTGTCGCTTTTGTCGCTTTTGTCGCTTTTGTCGCTTTTGTCGCTTTTGTCGGAGTTTCTATATTCGGAAACAAAAGAGCAACTTGACGAGTCTGTTTGGTGGAAATCCACCTTAAGGTGCTATAAATATATACTTTTTTGCCACAACGTTGAAGATCATTTCAACGGATCAGGTCTGCAATTGCGAAAGTCGAAATTTGAATGAGGGAATTCACCGTGGGTTGTTCAGAATTCATTTACTCGCGGATGATTTCCGAGAAATGTTTTTTCAGATACCAAACTTCAAGATCCCCGTACTTGTTATATGCAACATTCGTCAAAAAACAACATCCCAGTATACAATTCAATGAAAAGCACGGAAGTATCCCAGTGCTACAAGCCGCAGAAACAGCATCAGATCGCCACAACAAACTTTTCGACAGAACGTCCTGGATGCGGTCTAATTCTGTAGCGCCGATAAATAAGGTGTGAATAGGTCGAACGTGACTTTAGCACGGAATTCTATCCATAACCATAGCGAGAATAATTTCATCTGACATGGCGGCATCGTTACCAAATTGAAATCGTGATTTGATTCGATCAGTCAAATATTATATATTCGCATTGGATGAGATGCGAGGAGATTAAAATTCCATCAATTGCAGTCTTGATTCAAACGGAGAAATTATTCAGAGCAAGATTTTCGGGACGCCAGTCACTTTTTAATGAATTTTTCCCTACGAGCTCAGTTTCCTTACAAGGTTAAATAAACCGAGGGGATGACTTTGATACCACGGTTGATTGGCATACGAAGCTTCTGCTATTTAATTCAAGAAATAATATGAGCCTGGAAAAATATTTTTTATATATTCGGAAGACATTTTTGGAATATTAGGGAAGCTTCTTGAAACCCAGCAGAAATATTCATAGTCGCAGGTTATTTGATATGTTTCTGTTCTCAAAATTTTGTATTGTGGACTTTATTGATTTTGATACTTGCAGAAAAAAAATTATGTTTTTCGTTACTGATGTATCGAAAAAGAATAGAATAGAATAAATAGAATAGAAAAGAAAAAATATTCTGTTTTTGGCAAGCAAGTCAGTAGTACTGGTTCAAACGTGCTAGGAATCGCACGTTAAAAGGTAAGACCTCGTTAATCCTTAGCTCGCACAAGTTTCGACTTTGAGGGCTGCCGTTCGTAGGGGGACGACAGCAGGTTAGGTTAGGTTAGGTTAGGTTAGGTTATTTTAGGTTAGGTTAGGTTAGGTTAGGTGATTACTCGGGAGAAGAAATGGTCCTTTTCTTCGTAGTATGAGTTGTGTAGGCAGCACTGCAGTAGTTCCAATAACGCGTATGGTAGGTCAGTCCTTTCATGGAAATGTATGCGTTCTTCTACTTTCGCACGAAGGTTCTTCACGTCAAAGCTGATGAATTGATATTCTGATCTTAGATCATTTGAAGAAAAAAAATTATGATCAAAACGTCGAAACATAGTAAAACGTACCAAAAAATACCAGAATGAGGGAGCGCTGAATTGATTGCAATGAAAGTAATTAGGATGTTCGATTTGAAAAAATTGAGTTACCCTCACTATCTGAAAAACTATTGATTTGGCAACACTGCCAATATCACCAATGAATCGGGCATCATAAAAAACCATCCAGTAGAAATTTTCATGAATTTTCTTTCAGCCGATTCTGAAATATGAGACCGTTCCCAGACTTTTGAAAGACACTGTATATATTGCTATTTCAGCTTGTGATAAGAAAATTGAAATGACCACATTAATCGTCGTTCTTTTTTCTAAAAATTCATTATCTTATGTTTTTTTCCTAGTTTTTCGAATAAGCCGAGAAATTCACATTAAAGAAATAATGAGTAGGACGTCAAATTGTTTTCCATGCGGTGTTGCCGATTTTCTGACCACGGCTCGGGAGATTAAGTCGGTTGTGGTAGAACTCAAACGCTGGTTTGTGGTGAATCTAATCATTAAAATCACAGTACACACCAGCAAAGACACTTTAACACTGCGTGATGAACCAAAAGAGATGGGTATTGAAGGATACACTTTTATCTGTGAACAACTATCGATCGATCGTAGTTGCCCGTAAAAGAGTGAATCACATACAAACGACACATGAACACGAAGCAAACGTGTTCAAGTCCAATTCGCGTTACATTCGAGTAGTTATTTCTCATCAGAACAAGGAAGGTCTCCAAGGAGAGATTGGGTAATCTCGAATAAACTCAAGACCACCAAATAAATTTTATGAAGGTAATATAAAGTAACTATGATTATTTACAGCCCCAGCGAAATTTGAACCTGTTGTATCTATACAAAAATAGGAAATAAACGGATTTGACACGAATAATTATAATACTGTAAGAAACAAAATGTCCTGTCAATAAATCCTATAAAATACGAATATTTAGGTCAAAAATTCACCAGAAAACAACTATTTTCCTGGCCGATACCACGACAATCGTTGAATACATCTGATGAATTTCTGTGCAGAATTCCTACAAGGATTTCTCTGCGATTGCTTCATCGAAACCTTTGGACCTTCTCTAGATCGATTTCTGGGTGTTGCCCTTATTAGTATAGGGTGGATTTATGCAGATCCATGCAAGAAGGAGGGTTTGAAATGAACTTCTAGCATCTTTCAATAGGAATTTGCAAAAATGATGTTTTCAAAACAAAACACTGCCAAACGGAAAATGAAGTGAATGTTTGTAATTATCGAATGATCTAAAATCGTATCGCAATTTGGAACCTTCGGTGTAGTAATAGTAATAAATATACTGGAGTTTCATGCGTTCCTGTTGTACAGTAAAATGAGAGTTTTTTCTAAATAACAAAGCTTTCCTATTTGCTGTTTTCATAGGTGGCCGAAGGAAAATAATATATTAAAGTATGAGTGGAACACGCGCGAAATAGAGCAAGTTTTTGAAAGATCAGTTATCCACGAATATTTTACGTTATTTTTTTCAGTTGGTGCACTTTGAAATTATAAATAATGGTTTCATTATTACAAGTGATGCAAATAAGAACTTATAATATAAAATAGTTGTATTCGTGATGTGACTTCAGTATACTTTTCGTTAATGTTTGAATCAAACTAATATTTCATTTGACTTTTTGTTTCTCGAGTTCTTGATGTAAATTAAAACGCGCGTTTATGTAAGTTCGATTTGCACACTCTGAGGCGTCTTTCAAATAGGTAAAAAGGGGCACCCATTGAAAAATAGCTATTTGTATTACTGGGGAGGAAAGTGCCACTTTTCCTCCCGCAGGATGTAGTTTACTGCCCGACGCGAAGCGGAGGCCAGTAAACATCCAAGGGAGGAAAAGACACTTTACTCCTATGTAATACATATAATTCCTACCCACTTTTTTGTAAATTTATAACGCATCTAAACTGCTTTTGTCTAAAACGGACCTATGCTTGCATGATTGAAAGTTTAGACAATACAGTCATGTCCATCTGAGACTCTGCGGTGATGCAATGGCTAGCGTCTTGGGCTTATAATCCGAAGGTCCCGGGTTCAGCTCTTGTGAATTGCAAGTTTTTTTTAAGCACATTATTTTACTTTTTTCTTGTTTTATTGGACATTTAGATAGCTTATACATTTCGGATTGCTATTGAGTGATTTTCTCTTAAGTAGTGTTATGTGCCTCCCTGGTTTGAGGAAGGAAAGTGTGTACTCTCTATAGGGGTAGGAGAAAAATGAGCAAAAATAGCAGTAACATAAATGTTTTTAGTGGTCACTAAGAGTGGTAAATATTCAATAGCAGATGAAGAAAAGCGCTTTTCACGAGATATTAAACAGCAGCAAACGTCCCCTTTATCGATCTTCGAGATTTTCGGCAAATTATTGAGGTAACGACCAGCCTGCACCGAACGAAATTATAAAATATGGAACAATAAGTAACCATATCAATTCAGGCAACAATAACTCAGTGACGCATTCTGCAAGCAATGTTAATAACCTATCCAGACTCAGTAATTTTCCTAATTTGGCTGTAAATTCAGGGAATAAGGACGGCTGAAGGAGCCCTAATGGTGTTCCTGCACGCGGGACCAGATAATGGCTGCGAACGGCGAGGACACTGAAATTCGCCACCCACCATTAGGAGTTTCGGCGCAATTAAGGCCGACTCACCGATATTATATTTTTTTATTTTCGGTGACGTTTATTGGTTCAGTTATGAGCCGGATGCCAGAAGGGAAGAGTCGATCCTATAATTGGGAATGACTGGATACTGGATGCTTTCTTTCCTTGTAGGGTGCGTTTATTCTTTAAGTTCATTTTGAGATGTGCTGGCTTGCTCGAACATTGAAAATATCAGAGCATGCGACATCTACCTGAAATCATCTTTAAACGAGCAGTAATTGTATATATTTTCGATCTCGGGAACAGTTTTAACGATTCGGATCAAATATTGTATGTAGCTATAAGCAGGGTTTGCTTATTTAAGTTCATCTATGGAGGCGTCTTTTCTGAAAAAAAAGCTATTTTACACAAAAAAATATATGTCATATGGCGCCATCTTTTTCAAAATTTTGAGGTACTTGCATTGTAGCTCTTAGATGTTCCTGGATTCTCGTATCAAGGTTTCTAGGCCAGTCGTCTGTATAGTAGGTATCTGATTTATTGGAGATCCAGGTAAGTGAACCCTAAGGAGTTCCTTCATTGTTTCCTCTTCTGTACTTGTGTAACCCCCTGTTCATTTCTGAGGGTTTTTATCACTTGTTGTGCATCCTTAGAGAGTATTTGTTGGAGCCTGGCACACTCGTAAGTGCTTCCAATCTCCTCGCTTTGCTTCCTTTATGAGTTTCTCTAAGTTTTAAACAGTACACTTTTGTATGTGTCGAAGTGTTCTTATATTCATCCCATACCTTCCACTTTTTTTTGGCCCTGTTGACATCTTTTCTTTAGCCTCTTCAGTCTCGCACGTTTACCATTCCACCAGGGCACGTTCTTGGTGGATTTCCTTGTGCTAAGAGGGCAATTTTTGTTGAATTCCCAGATGACTGTGCCATTGAGTTGTTCCACTGCCATCTCGAGGTCTATACTTATCTTCATTTGCGTCCCCTAAAGACTACATGCAGTCTGTTTTTCTTGGGTTCCGATAAGTTTTGGTGTGGATTTTACATTTTGTCTTGATATTTATGTGTCTATGGTCTGAGCAACTCTCCTTTGTCCAGGGTCTTGAAGATTACTTTAGCGAGGCTGTAATACACTTGGAACTGGATCTGCTCCAGTGCCCAGTATGGAAAATCGTCCCCGGAGAAGGCTAGAAGTTGTCCTTCCTTTTGCGTGTTCCTACTCATCAGAATTCAGTCCTTCGGCCTTAGATCTGGATTTTGGAATCCAAGCTTTCGCCTGAACTCCGATGGGTTTTCCCTCTCTGTTCCTAGGACGAAAACCAGCACCGTGTGGCAAGTTGGGAGGTCCCCGAAGTTGACCAGCGTTAGTTCGTTTCCTTCCCAGAGCCGCTCCAGCAGGCCGACCGTCTTCCTGAGCCAGTTTACTGTTCGTTCATTAGCACAGGTCATCGATAAGACCCCTGTGCTAAAGCTCGTTCTTTCAAATTGTGGTACACTCCTGCTCCCAGATGGGGCCACGTAAAGGGTATTCACAATTTTGTTTTGGACCAGGTCTGCGTGTTCCTGGCTCAGTAGGATTTCCTGATGGCGTCTTTCAATCGCCGCCAGTCGGAATCATGTTGCCAGAGCTGTAGGTGCCAATCGACGTCTGGGTGTTTCTGGCACTTTTTGGCTCATTGGCTTTTGGAGGGGTCTGAGATCTTTTTTTATTTATCTGGTCTGAGAGTCCTCCCACTCCTGTTGCTTTTCTCTACTCAGCTCTTTTGAGCTTTGCAGGATTCTCTGTCGTTCACGTACCGACAGCAAATGTCCTCGCTTTCATCAACTTCTTCCGTTGCGCTCCAGATAGTTTCTTCCTGAGGTTTATCTTCTCCATTTCCTCTGTGATTTTTATAGCGGTCTTGTCTACTGCCAACTAGTTGGCAGTCATTTCCGCTGTTATCGAGGTGAGGTCGTCTACTTTCATAGATCCCCCTTCTCTTGAGTTTTTACTGTCCCAGGCCATTTCTCCTGTAACAGTGAGGTCTTCCAGGTCTGTGGCGGAGCTATTCGACTTTATTTTTTCTATTGATACTTTGGTCCATACTGTTCCCTCGATTATGGGGGAAAGGGTTGGTCTAGTCCTGCGGTTTTTTTGGAAGGCTTGTTAATGACCCCGTATTTTAGAGACCTTGGTGCCATTCATCCATCGCCACGGATTCCCACAGTTCTGGATTTGAGTTTCGACTGACTGCAGTTGTGTTGAACGAGGCTACACATCTGGGCGGTGGAGTCGCCATGTCCTTACGCCGTGGTTATCCTTTAAGTCACCTCTTACGACAGGCAGGATTTACCATGGGGCTATTCTTAGTCCGACCCCACACGGCCATGAGAACACATCACTTGCTGCCTGAGATTTACTTACTTTACTCCTGTGGAGTAGTGCATGAACAAATGGAAACTTCTCCTAATGTCATTTCAAAAATACTGAAGAAGTTAATGTTTCAAGGTAGAGGAACAAGCCACAATCAATAAATCTTCTCGAATTTCATAATTTCCAGCCGTCCATAATTTTTAATAATGAAATTAAACGAAAGCCGGAATAGAATGCACAACCAGCAGAAAAATAATTAAAAAATAAAATTGTAAACGGCGCTTTACGATAATCCTGATAACGAACCGTAATGCAATGAGAGAAACGGGTTAGGTTTATCACGAAGAAATAAATTTCATTTAAATACGCAAGGTAAATTGCAACAGTACAGAAATTGATTCATTGCCGGTCATTTCGGGAAATGGGATATCTGGTCGTGTTGATGATGAATTGGGCTGGGTGATATTCGTGTCGAAGCAGATGAAATTTTAAGCTCATGAGATGGTAACTTATGAATAATTTTTGTATGTGTATAACATATGATGTAAAAGTAAATAAATAGTTAATGAAAATCGATAAATGCGACAGAATTGTTATCTATGTGTTCGAAAAAATCTACGTATAATTTTGGAATAATTGATGTAGAAATATGAAGGGGAATCGAAGTCTCACAACAGAGAGGCATATTTATTGATCACATATTTATTAGAAATAAAACCATTAAAACCATTTCCGTTGAAAATTACTATCACTGATCATTACACCACGGCAGTGATATTGCATCAAAAAAATGACAATTATATGGGAATATCAGAAACAAAATATCAAACATATACAGATTATGCTTCTTTAAAAATATAACTGGTGGTGTATGATTGGTCTGATATTATTTTTGTCGCCACTATAGATACCGGATGAAAGTGTAACTAGTGTTTTGCAATTATTAAAAAAAATGTCTCGACAAACACAAAAAAAAAACACAAGAATATTTTGTTGTTTAAAATTTTTTTTTCCGTTAACCAGCTGTCGTCCCTCTATGAGCGGCAGCCTTCAACAGACGAAACTTGTGCTAGCCAAAGATTAACGAGGTCTTAACTTTTAATGTGCGATTCCAAGCACTTTCTTGGCCATCAGAAAAAACACTCTGTAATCGCGAAGCTTTGAACCTCCGACCGGCAGCCAGAATGATTTGAAAGCGGTGATCCTAACTACTCGGTTACCTGACCCTCAATCAATAAACGACACCAAATCTTTTTGGAGGATCGTGAAGGATATTTCTGGAAACAAAATTCATCTTCATGTGTTTGTCAAGACTTTTCACCCTGTGAAACACTCGCAGCTGTTGGAAATCTTGCAAGACATGGGTGTCAGCGGAAATACACTCAATCTTATGGAAAGCTATTTGGATGAAATCGATAATATCTCAAGTAAAAAGGGGTTTGTTGAATGTAGGGTACCCCAAGGAATAGTTTAATGATCTATATATCAAATTGTATACTTGGAGACGATTCTACTGGTATTCCTGTTTGCTCTCTTAGTAATACTTACTGCTATACTGTAAGGGGCTGATAATTGGAACTGAAAGTGAAAACGGAAGAGAACATTATTAAACTTCTCGATTGTTTCCATCAAAAAATATTATCCAAGAATTACGACAAAACTTTCTAAATGCCATTTTGGTGCTATGAAAATTCAGAGTCTCAAAATGACACTCTTCAAAATCTTCAAAATATCTTGGACAGCAAATGAAAAGTTCTTGATATAATTTTCAGTAAATCGGCTAGGTATTTCTCAGATGTCTCATTTAATGACTCGAAAGTAGTAAACCTCAGAAAATTATATTTTTCACGTACGTTCTGTTTTTCGTTACAAATGTAATTGAATATGAAGGAATAACATCTGAGGTTGGAAATGAGTGTAGTCCGTCACTTCATGAAAGCCTTGTATGTTTGCCGAAATTGAAATAATATCAAACATACTCCTCCTCATCTATGAACAAGGATGAATTCATAACCTCAATTTACCCCACAAATCGAGTTGAAATATGATCCCGAACGTCGTTTATTAAGTGTTGAAAGAGAGAATGTGTATCGACACTTTTCTCCCAACTGAAGTTTTATGAACTGTTTCAGCGTAAACTGGAGATAGAGGGACGTGATGTATTTAACGGTTTGTCTGGAACATGTTAACATTTCATTCTTTTCTATCCTTCTTCAGCTTGTAACATTATTCGTGCTACACTAAATTTTATTACTAGCTCCATTCGTTACATAAATAAATCCATAGGGTGCACTGCATCGAATGATAAATGAAAGGATGTGGGATTTTCCTTTGTTATTTTGATACAGAATTCGATGGAGTTTATGAAAGTTGAATTTACCATTGTGTTTTCGATGGGTTTTGTTCATGATGTCGAAGTGGAGTTTTTAGTAGGATTCAATAGTTCAGGTGAACGAGATGTGGGAACATGGTAAATTCTGGAAAGTATTAAAAACTTCGAGATCAGCGTGGATTGAACTAGAACGGTTATAGAATGTACTCTAAATGCACTCAAGTGAAATTATCTAAGATATTTGTGCCACGCCAGGTTTTGCAGCTATGAGTATAAAAGCTCTGTGTAATCTCCGAAGGTTTAGTTGTCAGAAAAAAAAAAAATAAGTTTACGAATGATTGATGATATTTTGACATTTTCATTCTGTACGAGCAGGGCAATATTACAAAGAAAACCTATCAGCAGTAATGAAATTTTAATATTGACAGAATATTCAATAAACAATGAGCATATGAAAAGTCAGCTTAAAACTTAAAAAATAAATTTTCTTCCTACCCATATAGAAAGTACACACTTTCCTCCCTCAAACCAGGGAGGAAACTCATACTTTTCGTCCCTAGGGAGGAAAGGACATTTCCTCCCCCTCATTTCAAGTAAGTTGTAAACGATGGAACTTGTGAATCTAAAAAGGTTCATTAAGCGGGTAGGAGGAAAAATCATATTTATTACATGGGAGTAAAGTGCCTTTTCCTACCCTGTATGTTTACTGTAGTAATACAAATAGCTATAAATGCATTTTCAGAACTTGTTCTGACGACGAAATGGCTGACTGGTGATACCTCAATCGAAAGAGATCTGTTGTTGTAAACGTTCTAATTCAAACGACATTTTTTGAAAATATTCGCTGGCGATAAAATGAAACAATTGGATGTAGCGAAAAGTTCGCGAGCATTCGAAAGACGAGAAAGCAGCAGACTATTTACTGGCCCTGATTCATCCTAAGCGACAAAAAGTCACCCCTATTTATATGTGTGAGCTGAATGTATCAGTTGAAGCTGAATGCCGCCATTAGAAAAAAAATATATATCACTGGATAACTGTCGAGAGCTACTCCCGGTTCCTGAAAAAATCCCGATTCAGCCGAACAACATCCATAAATAATGGCACGCCTTTATAGACATACTAATGCGAAAATGTACTTTACATGGCTTGATGGCTCTCTGTTCATTATTTGTCCTACAAGGAATCTCTTGCCATTATGACCGAAAGCCTATAGAGCTGAATCGTTGACTAGACTAAAGAACAAGATTTAATTGTCAGGAAGTGAGAGGAAAGAGGAAGCGGAAGAAGTGACTGTCTCTCTGATCCTGGTAGTTGCTGGAATGTTCCCATATGATTAGTCCGGTAGCCAGATGGCTTGACGAGATCAAAGTAGATCCAGAGCATGTCCTGTTCTACAGTTTCGGCGTTAGATATGTAAAAATTCATTTTAAATGAATGTGTCAAGTGAAAATGATACTTCACACATTTATACAATACTAACAATTCAATGCTAACAGCTTTTTTGAGGGAGGAGGGAGGAGGGAGGAGGGAGGAGGGAGGAGGGAGGAGGGAGGAGGGAGGAGGGAGGAGGGAGGAGGGAGGAGGGAGGAGGGAGGAGGGAGGAGGGAGGAGGGAGGAGGGAGGAGGGAGGAGGGAGGAGGGAGGAGGGAGGAGGGAGGAGGGAGGAGGGAGGAGGGAGGAGGGAGGAGGGTGGAGGGAGGAGGGAGGAGGGAGGAGGGAGGAGGGAGGAGGGAGGAGGGAGGAGGGAGGAGGGAGGAGGGAGGAGGGAGGAGGGAGGAGGGAGGAGGGAGGAGGGAGGAGGGAGGAGGGAGGAGGGAGGAGGGAGGAGGGAGGAGGGAGGAGGGAGGAGGGAGGAGGGAGGAGGGAGGAGGGAGGAGGGAGGAGGGAGGAGGGAGGAGGGAGGAGGGAGGAGGGAGGAGGGAGGAGGGAGGAGGGAGGAGGGAGGAGGGAGGAGGGAGGAGGGAGGAGGGAGGAGGGAGGGAGGAGGGAGGAGGGAGGAGGGAGGAGGGAGGAGGGAGGAGGGAGGAGGGAGGAGGGAGGAGGGAGGAGGGAGGAGGGAGGAGGGAGGAGGGAGGAGGGAGGAGGGAGGAGGGAGGAGGGAGGAGGGAGGAGGGAGGAGGGAGGAGGGAGGAGGGAGGAGGGAGGAGGGAGGAGGGAGGAGGGAGGAGGGAGGAGGGAGGAGGAGGGAGGAGGGAGGAGGGAGGAGGGAGGAGGGAGGAGGGAGGAGGGAGGAGGGAGGAGGGAGGAGGGAGGAGGGAGGAGGGAGGAGGGAGGAGGGAGGAGGGAGGAGGGAGGAGGGAGGAGGGAGGAGGGAGGAGGGAGGAGGGAGGAGGGAGGAGGGAGGAGGGAGGAGGGAGGAGGGAGGAGGGAGGAGGGAGGAGGGAGGAGGGAGGAGGGAGGAGGGAGGAGGGAGTCATAAACTAACCTGAGTACAGAATGTCATCTCCTTAAATACTAAAAAGAGCAGGAATTCCCTATATTCTATTTTTTGGGTCGATGATAAATCCAAAAATGTTATAATTTTCCTCAGTAATCTGCAATTCAATTGTTACCAACAATTTTGAGTTCACAGGTGGCCTGGTTATTCTCTCGAATCACCTGAACCCTAATTCCAAAGAATCAAACTGCCAATGTAACCAATTGTTACCAAGAAATATAATGAAGAAAATATTGTTTGAAGTGAAATTGGCATTAAAAGTCACGAAGGTACATTATTCCAAAGCTTTCAGTAATAACGCCAAAGTTCATAAATCTAGTGGTGTAGTCGGAGTTTGATACAAATTTTGGAATTGAAGTAGTAGGTTGATTAAACGGCATATTTTTCAAATTTAATCTTTCTATAACTTTCTTATTGATGAATGAATTGCAACATAATTCCAACATGAACCATGTCGCCAAATGTCGCAAATACAGTGGTTCAGTCAGATTTTTTCTAAAAGAAATCACTAATAAATATTTGACTTTGGAAGATAAGAATACTTGGTACCCTTCAAATAAAGATTTTTCATGGAATTTGTTGTTTAAATGCCTGTAATGTCAAAAAAACATTCCAATCGGTTGAAAATGTATATTTTATCAGGTTGCTATCATTTTTAATGGGCCACACTGTACAACCAGGAAAGTTTCAACCAGAATGATGGTGTCATTATGGTTATTGAATCCGATTTGTACCGACCTCACAATTCATTGAACCTAATTTTGGCACCCTTCAAATGAAGATTTTTCATGGAATTTGTTGTTTAAATGCATATCTAATGTCAAAAAAACATTCCAATCGGTTGAAAATGTATATTTCATGAGGTTGCTATCATTTTTAATGGGCCCAGTAAGAAAACTTAAAAAATTGCATATATAATAATAATAATAATAATAATAATGTTTATTCAAGAAAGTTCAAAATTTGACAATAATAAGTACATATAATTATAACTGAATAAACAGGAAGAAATCACGAAGCTTTAGTATGAAACTATTGCTTGTATGTGATATGAAACTTAAAACTAAATAGTATAACACTTAATATGCAATGATAAAAAATACAATTTTGAAACTAATAAGTATATAAACTTGTTAAAAGAAATTACAACTAATGAATGTATAAATAAAATAGTAAATAAATATGTTTCGTCTTGTGATACCTATTTATACCCATATTTAGGGTGAATAACGTTTACAGTAGGTATGTTAATTATAATTAAGGTGTAGGTACGTCATATTCGGGCTTTGTCATATTCGGGTATCGTGTCATATTCCGGTTGTGTTTGTGTTTATGCATGCTATATACAAACGATTGGCGTTTTAACTTTATTCACTTTTTGAAAGTTTGGTTGACAAAATCATGAAACAGTGTCCTTTCGGAACGCAAAATCCAAGTTTTTGTAAGTTTTTTGTACATAATGGAATTATTTATTTTTTTTATAAACTCTGGTAGCATATTATGTAGGCGAGGTCCGAGGTAATTTGAACATCGTTGTCCAATTGCTTTTTCCGATCTAGGTATCTTGTTTTGTTTATTCCTTGTACTATAATTGTGATCGACAGATTCAAGTTGTATTTTATTATTTTTCACACTAACTAATAAGTTGATGCAGTAAGCCTGCCTTACGTCAAATACATTGGCTTCTATAAATAAATTATCACTGGAATATGTAGCTTTTTTTCCAAGGATGATTTTCAGTATCCATTTCTGAATAACATTCAGCATTTCCAAGTGATAATCGTTAACACCTCCCCAGCCAATTATACCGTAAGATATATGTGACTGTACCAGAGCATAGTATAATATTTTCAAGTGATTAAAATCTAAAAATTCTTTCAAGTATTTGAATTTAAATAAAAGGACTCTTAGTTTTCCTACTATATTTTTAATTTGAAGATCCCATCTGAAATGTCTATCTATCACAATGTCTAAGTATTTGATGGAGTTTACTTCTGGAATTTCTGAGTTATTTCCGAAACGTAATGAACCCATATTGGGTAAGTGATTGGAATACGAAGTAAATGATAAGTACTTTGTTTTATCTAGATTCAGAGTTAATTTGTTATATCTGAACCACTTACCTATTTTATTAAAATCAGTTTCAGCTTCTGTTTTTAAATTCTCCCAAGTATCAGATTCATATATTATTGCAGTATCATCTGCAAAGCTTATGATTTTTCCTTTGGTATCAAGGTGTGATATGCTGTTCATATAAATTATAAATAGAAGAGGACCCAGTACTGTTCCTTGAGGTACACCATATGTAACAGTCATAGGATCACTGAGAGTACCACCTATGTCAACTTTTTGTTCGCGATCTGATAAATAATTTTTTAAGATGTTATAAATTTTCCCTCTTATCCCATAGCATTCTAGTTTGTTCAAAAGCTTTTCATGAGATACCGTATCACAGATAACATATTACATCGGTGATACTGAAATATATCTCACCATTATGGTAGAGTAACAAAAACGTTGGACTCAACGAAAAAAGACGTCAAAGTGTCTTGAATAACTTACAGTTTTCCGCAATTCATGAATATTCTGCAAAAAAGCATTCCATGGCCACATTTTCAAACTGAAATTAGGCTGGATGATAACAAAAAGGTAGATTAATAAATTGGACGCGAATGGTTCAAAACTAGGTGATTACTATGTATTTCGAACACGTCGATGAATATATCAAATGGTATCCATGCAAAATTGAAATATTTGCGCATATATACCACATGCCCTATTTCACGACTCTCATAGTTCTTTTGAACAATTCGCACAATGCTGGTTCCAGTGTTTTTGTACTGCATACTCGTCTTAGAAACTGCTTCTGCCTCCGACTGCAATAAGAGAATTGTGCAATATGGTAATGTTTGTGTCTGCAACTCCACTTACTGTGATACGGTACCGAAAGTCAAAGTTGTAGCATTAGAGGAAATCGTCGTTCTGTCTACTAGCGATATCAATCCAGGTTTTACTTTGAGGAAAACGAGTTTTGAAAAGCGTAAGGTTTCTACGTCGAACGTTATAAGGATAGGCAAAAGGAAATTTCAGAAAATCTTTGGTTTCGGGGGGGCATTTACAGACGCTACTGGCATAAATATCAACAGTTTGCCTAAACCGGCACAAACCAAACTAGTAGAGAGTTATTTCGGAGATGAAGGCATAGAATACAGCTTATGTAGAGTACCTATAGGTGGTACCGACTTTTCCACTAGGCCATATTCATATCACGACCAAGATGGTGGTGACGAGTTGAAGTACTTTCAGTTGCAACCGGAAGATTTCTCTTACAAAGTGAGTTGATAATTATTTTAGATGATAGGTACAATGAACTGATTTTTTTTCGTTGCGTTGTATCCCAAGTAGCACACCCATATTGTGACAATATTGGTACAATATTGTGAAAATATTGGCAAAATATTCAAACAATAATATTGGCGAGACAAAAAATATGAACATTCGACGATTCGACGATTCGACGATATGGTCCAATATTTAAAAAATAGTATTGGCCTCAAAATGTTAGGCGATATTAGTACAATATCGCTGTAGCACACTTACATTGGAATAATATTGGTAAAATATTGGCAAAACGTTAAAACGTAATATTGGCATGATAAAATTATAATTATTTCGGGATATTGGCGCAATATTACTTTTGCATTTGCATATATTGGTAAAATATCCAAAGGGAATATGATGCCTTGGAAACATTGATGAAATATTTCCAGAAAATGTCGAAAAAATCTACAATTTCGTTTCTACTTCAATTTACCATTGAGTAGATTGACTTGTAAACGCATTGTGAGAAGCCTTATTTAATATATGTTACTATGATTCAGCTGTTGTTCCATATGGGGCCACCTAGCGGTTTCTTACCCAAGTTTAATCGTGATTCATTTCAATATTGTTTGTTGAATATTCGGCCAATATTCAAATTTCAATCCTAGTGATAAATGTATTATATAATATTGTATCAATATTGTCTTTCAAATATTGGCGTAAGGCTTTCGTAACAAACTCAATCAATATAGGGTCAATATAATTTTTAGAATATGGATTAAATAATATTTAACCAATGTGCTATCAAACTTGGATATACAATATTGTTTTTTATCTCTAACATCGATATGAGAGTAATATTAAAATCGCAATACTGGAGCTAGATGCTGGCAACAATATCTAGGGAATATCGCTCTATCGATATTGGTGAAAATTATTGAACCAATATTGACCCAATATTTCATGAAACAATATACATTCAGAACAGGTTGAGGCAATATTCCACAAATATTATTAATGAAATATTCTTTTTCCAATATGAACCCATATTGATTAAATATTATTTTTACATTTACAATATATCCATATTGGCCCAATATGAAAACAAAATTCAGCTAACATGAGGAGCTTTTTTTTAGTTGTAGTTTCAGAAAAGCAAATCATAACAAATTGTACATCGATGAAATCAGACTGAGAGGCACTATTTTTCTGCGTGAAAAAACAATATGGCGCCCATAATAGAAAAAAAGTTGTTGATGATTGTAAGAAGACGAAACGTCGGATAGTAAATCTGAACATGACAACGTGAAAAGAAAGTCACAGGAAAGTGTTTTTGGTTTTGGGCTATGTCGTCAAATAACGCTAAAAAAAATGGTAACGAAAATTCCGATTCTCAGTTTTTTCCGGATATTTCCGGAAATACTGGGAATTTTTCGAGTTTTAAAACAGTATTCTATTGAGCACCAAAATACGCAACTTTGCCCTGATTTGAGCTTCCACTTTGTTTTACTCTGCTTATGATATAATCATTCATCTATCGTTCACACTCTTTGCAGATTCCACTGATACAAGCAGCGAAATCATTGAGGGGAGAAAAGCAACTGGATTTGATTTCAACCCCATGGACTGCACCTCCTTGGATGAAAAGTCCAGAGAACTGGTCGGGTATCTCCTTCCTCGAATCGGAGAACTACCAACTGTTCGTCGATTACATAATTAAATTTTTTGATGAATATCATAAATGCGGAATAGATTTCTGGGGGATTACCACAGGAAACGAACCAATGAACGGCTTTCGCACTCCTTCTGAGATGAAGATCCCATCTATGGGCTGGGTTCCAGAAAATCAGGTAGGAAACTATTGGTAGTGATCAGTAATAACTTTGGCAACGTGCGCCGAGACAGATCTCACTATGAATGCTGATGTTTTGCAGGAATCCATTCTTATTTCTGCTCCATCGGTTTCGCAATTCGCCAAATCAAAATCGGAAAAATCCGTAGAAATAGTGAAAATTATTTGACCTTCGAATCATATAGTTTGAAAAAATTTACCATCTGCCCATCATAGGAAGCTATACAGGGTGTTACGTAAGCACGTGGCCAAACTCGAAGTAGTGATTCTTTGATTGATTCTGAGACGAAAAGTTTATGTAAACATAGGTCTGATAATGCTTAGTTTTCAAGATACAGGGTGTCAACATTTTTAAAATGGATAATTTTTTTTCATAAATATCCTAAAAATCCTTCGAACCGATTTTGTTGATATTTGCCAGTTTTATGTAGGGTAGTAAGGGCCTAATTTAACCCCAACTAGATCAAAATTATCATATCCAGTGGCACCTCAACCAATATTATGCCACTGGTTTTTTTGCAGTTTTCGTATTTGATTCACATTGAGCAACTGAAATCTTGCTTTGTTTTCGAGAAAAAAAAAACATAAAAATTTTATTTTTCTACAAACGTTAAACAATGCGAAGTGATCTTTTTTTACACCGTGCGCGAAATATATATTTCAAAATATGAAAAAGTTGGAGTTTTAGTTGCGGAATGTGAAACGAATACAAAAACTGCAAAAAAACCAGTAGCGCACAGTTTTTCTGTCAGAAATATTGGTTGAGGTGCTTTCCGGGACGTCACTGGATGTGATGATATTAACTCCTTAATACCCTAAATAACACTGCCAAATTTCAACAAAATCGAAGGATTTCGAAGGTAGTTATTGATGAAAAAAAAAAAACGATTTCTTCCAAAAATTTTGACACCCTTTAGAAAAAAAATTGTACCCCCTCACGAGCTACCCTCAGAAATCTTCGGGAGACTTGCGTTCTAGGGAAGACGCAGCCCTTACGTGTGAGGCCTTGTAGTGTTTTTCATAACACTAGTAATAAACATTTTTCCTATGTGCTGCAAACAATATGTCCCACACTGTATACACGTGATAGTAACTTTGTTCTTTTTCAGAGTAGATGGATACGCGAAAATTTGGGACCAACTCTAATCAACTCGTATTACAAAGATATAAAAATCATTGTGCATGATGACAACCGTTTAACCATTCCTTATGTAGTTCCACTAGTAAGTACTGTTGAATATTAAATATTTTTTCTGAAGGAAACAAGTACATTTACAAATATATCGTTACCAGGGCAGAAGTTTCGAAAATATTTGGAGAGACATTGTTGAATCTATTCAATTCATGCAAACAGTGCGAGTCTCTAACTCGGAATGAATTCAGTAAATTGTTAGTAATATGCTCGGATATGTTGATTAGTATTTATTTATTCATTCATTCATTCAGCCAGATTACGGAAAATACATTTATGGAAAGTCATTACTTACACATAAAACAGTAACAACAGCAATAATAATATTAAAATATACGTACGAAAAAACAATACTACAATTATATTTTTTTGTTTTTTTCATAATTATTATAATTTTTTATTATTTAAAATAAAATTGAGAAGACTGGTCCCCCATGGCATAAGTATGTGTTGGAGTAATGCATTTATTATATAGTTGTAGTGTCCCATAAACTCACATCAGCCTCCAAATACTACAGTAATACTATAGTATACTACAGCGTGACACAAATTTAGGATTTTTTTGAATGGCAATTCTTTTATGGCTCTTCTTGAAGGGCATATCAAGTTACACATGCGTACCAGATATCAAATTTTTATTAATAATAAATAATAATAATAATAAATCTATATTTTTCAATTAAATTATATAAGAACAATAAATTGTATAAATATAATAATTGGTAAATACGTCCAAGCAAACTAGAAAGACATCAGAATTCAAAAAGTCAAGAGATCAAAGTCCTTACAAAAAAAAAGCTACAGATAAATACAAACAAAACACAAATCACACTACCCTAATTAAAAAACTCCTCTAGAGTATAACAATTCTTCTCAACTATCAATTGCCTGGTCTTTTTTTTTAATACATGAACACTTGGCACATTTTTTATTTCATCAGGAAGGTTATTGAAACATTTACACCCAATGTATTCAAAACTCTTCTGATACAAGGCAGTGCGGTGTACCGCGGGCAGCAACAGGTCTCTAAATCTGGTATTATGTATATGTAATACACGATTTCTCGTGTACAAGGCTCTATTCTTATAAACATATGTACACGCTTCTAAGATATATGTTCCAACTAGAGTTAATATATTAAAACGCATCTCTGCAGGAGTCCCTGTATCTCAGTTTAGCAATGATTCTGACAGCATATTTCCTTGTCGTTTAAAAGATGTATAACAAACATCAAACTAATTCGAAAATGAAGAAATCTGATCAACGGATCTATCTGGTATCAACTCAAAAATGTTTCTTCGATAGATGCTTAAAATGTTGGAACATTTCTAATTACTTCTCCTTGGAAATTAGCCTACACTCCTGTCATATTCGTTCTTGTAACTGCTGAAGGTTTTCCGGTTTGGTCTTGAAAACTTTGCGCTTTTCAAGTACCCCCACAAAAAATAGTCCAAAGGTGTTAAATTCGGGACATCAGCTATATCTGGAGGAATAAGAGTACCTAGCCCAATTCGGAACTAGTTCTTTTTGCATAAATTCGAAATATTCAGTTCTATTGAGATTTTCTTGAAAGAAAATTGGTCCTATTACTCGATCGCCAACAATTCCTGCTCAACCATTTTTTTTTCTGGAGGTCGTGTGGGGCCTCCCCTCATCCAGTGTGAGTTCTTGTCTGCCCAATAATGACAATTTTGGCGATTTACCTCACGATTTAACGTAAACGTTGATTCGTCAGAAAATATGACGTTTTCTATGATCACAACATTTTGCAAAATATCTTCATCTTGTGAATTCTCGTCACTGAAGACTAATTCTGAGTTCCCTAGCTATCTGTCTAGTGAGACACGATATTTCACTTGAACACAGATGAGTACATTCATTTTGACATTTTCATTGAGGGCACTCTGACGATGATTATCTGTTTTTTTTAATGCCAATTTTCCTGAAACTGTTCTCAAATCTTGTTTATGGTACTCTGCGATATGGGTGGTAAATCAGGATATATCTTTCTGAATGAATGAATAACTCCATTTTGTATTCTTGTCCTATCTCCGTAGCCAGTCATTATTGAAATTTCAATCTTGTAGGTCTTGAAGGATTTTTCACGAAACGTTGTTTCTCACAAATCAACAAACTAATAAATATCCTCGCTCGATACGTTGCTACTTGCTCCCCTTACTTGTTCTTATTAAACTTGTTCGACATTGTCAACATCAACACAGTTAGACAAAAAATGATAAACAAATATCTCTTTACATTCCATTTTTCTACTGCCTCAATAATTTCATTGAGTTGAATCAGATTTCTCCATTTTTCGCATTACGCATGTGTAACTTGAATAAAAAATGTGGGAATGCCATTTAAAAAAATAGTCGAGGACGTCATATCGCAAATTTGGACACGCTGTACAATATTTTCTTACGTCAAAAAGAGCGCAATTTGAAAAACTAATCGACCGGTCGGAGCATATTTCCAACATAAAAACTGTCTTTCATTTACTGAATTTATTCCAAGTTAGAGACTCATACTGAATATCTAAACAAGTAATATAATACGACTTTCAATAATAGAAAGGAATCTGGTATTTAAAAATGAGCTTATCGAGTTAGAAACTAGATATCCTGCCATACCGCCTTACATGTATTGATAGTTGGACCATTTGTTGCAGACATCAGTTATTGTCTGCAGAGACAGAGACCCTATGCTGATTAGGGCAAGAACTCAGAAATCGATCTATAGGTGGTCCAAAATGTTCCAATTAACATTTTAGCAATTGTGGAGACATCCTTGTAGGAACTCTGCACGTAAATTCATTGGATGTAATTCAACGTTCGTCGTGGTATTAACCAGGAAAGAACTTGTTTTATGATGGATTTTTGACCGAAATATATTCCTATATTGTATAGGAAAATTGCAGTAAGCAAATGGCAGGACATCTAGTTTCTCATGCGACCTTTATTTGTCGATCACCATCGAAATGTCCTGTTATCTCTCAATATTTTATTTTTATTTCAGCTCCTTAACAATAATGAAACTCTGAAATATATATCTGGTGTCGGTGTACACTGGTACTATGACACCTCGGTACCACCAGAAATCCTAAGTCTGGCCAAAACAGATAAGAAAGATGTTTTTATTCTGTCTACTGAAGCATGTGAGTATAACATTTTCATTCTATTAGAAAAAAATCAACTATAACACATTTTTCAGGTCATTTCCTGCTAGGGGTATCATTGGGAAATTGGACTAGAGGAGCGATATACGCAAAAAGTATTATGGAGGTTAGTAATGCTCAATTCCTATGCTTGGGATTGATATTAGTTTCACTATTACTATTTTTATTCGAGTTTGAAGGCTGTTCCTTAAAATTGTTCCTGACGTTTCGTTTAGAAGTGGCTAACTACTTCAGAGATCTGCTCATCTTTGATATATCTCCGACGACTCAAGGTTTTCTATTCTGCAAGTTATATTTATGCTGCCCCAGGTATTCTTGCTCATCAATAATAGTTTCTTGGCTCGTACCTGTCCTTGTCATAGCTTTGTTAGTTGATGACATGTTCGTTTTTCACTTGTCCATTACTGCTTTATAATACCTTGGCAACGATTGCTATTAACAGACCCATAACGCCCAGGGCGTTATGGAGGGCATTATGAATCATAACGCCCGCTAAATGTTTTTTTCTGTAGTTTAATAAATCAATTACTCAGAAAAGTTTTATTTATTACTGTACATAAAAAAGGGACTAATTATTTTCTCTCAAATAGAAATAACAATTTTCAAATTTTTACCAAGTTTCCAACAGTCGGGGTGTTGGAAGCTGCACCCTCAAATATTTCAATTCCGTTATTGCAAGAAATGGAAAACTAGACGAGACCAGTTAAAAAATAAGGAATCACTAAAATATAAATATTGTGATTAACTCTCAAACCACCAAGATTTATGTGAACCAACAGTCATATAATAATTCATAAATATCTCATTTTCGTTATTTCGAGATATGGAAAACTAGACAAGATTGGTAAAAAAATCAAGCTTCACCACAACGTATATATTGTTCTTACCACTTGGAAAACCAGGATTAATACGAATCAACAGTCGGGGTGTTAGCTTCACCCCCAGATATTTTAAATCCTTTATTGCGAGATATGGAAAACTAGACGAGATCGGAGAAAAAATTAAGCTCCACTACAACATAACTATTGTTCTTAACACTCAAACCACCAAGATTTATGCGAGTCAACAGTCAGGGTGGTAGCTTCAACCCAAATATTTCTAATCCGTTATTGCGAGATATGAAAAACCAGACAAGATCGGTGAAAAAATTTAGCGTAACCACAATATAAATTTTATAGATTGCCAAACGGTCAAATCTGTAGAATACTCTGAAAGCAAAAATGTTATATCTCCATTCGGATATCTAGGCGAAATATTCACGAGGAGACAGCATTGAAGTTTTCAAAGAATTACATTTCAAAATTCGCGGAGTTACTTAATACATAAAGTGATGTCTAGCGTCATATAGTTACAGACGAAGAAAAATAATTAAGCCCTCAAACGAATAACCGTAGAAATACAACATATTCCAGCATTCACTTTATTGTAACCATGAAGATTTCAGTTATGTTCAATCTGGCAATACTCTGTCTTTTTCACCTATCACCTAAATAGCTATCTCTATTAGTTCCTCACATTGAAACTGGACCTTACTCAACAAAAATCAACTAATCGCTAAAAATTATTTATATTATAATATTTTCCAGTATCTGGAATATGGTTCCATTGGATGGGTGGAATGGAACATGGCTCTCAATCCCGATGGAGGACCAACTTATATTGACTACGTTGCGGATAGTCCAATTATCGTCAACAAAACTGCGGGAGAGTTTTATAAACAGCCAATGTTCTATGTGTTGGGCCATTTTTCGAAATTTGTCATTCCGGGTTCTAGAAGGTTAGAAATCGAGTGTAATTTCAGCCAAAGAGATATTTTTCAAGCAATGGCTTTCTCAAGACCAGATGGATTGATAGCTATTGTAGTGCTAAATGAGTAAGTTGGATATAAGATATTATTTCGAAGTTAACGAAGGTGACAATAATAATAGTATCTACTCTCTCATAAAAACTCGAGAGTCTACCTAAAGGAGTAGCCTATGAGGGCAGAGGACTATTATTTGCCCTGTATGAGAGTCTCCGGAACGTTGATGATTATTTGCACTCAACTGCTGTCTTAAAAAGTTTGAAGTACTTATCATTTTTGTTACATAACCCTGAAGATGATTAGTTCGAATAGAATTGTGAAAAAAATTAAGGACTCAAGACGAATCGAATGATAATAATCGCTTTCATTGATAGATCTTTTATAACATAATATTTACCACTATAACAATTCCAAAACAATGAATTTAAAATAGTGAAATAATGTACATTTGCTTTATACGAAATCATGGGCAACAAATTAGTCTGATTATTTTTTATACGATCCTGTCAGCCAATCATCATGAGAAAACATTTAAAATTGACCAATAGTATCAAAATTATACTGATAATTTGGTAGTACAGTATGGTGGATTCAGATTTGATTTTTTTCATGTATCCGTTCTCCACGGATATTAAGCTAATATATTATTGCCTGTTTTTCAAGAAGGAAGCCACCCACTCATGGGCATTTCCACGAATTCCATATTGATACATTTTTGACAAAAGTTTACTATGACTGACACAGTCGAATGCCCTACTGAAATCGCCAAAAATCCTGGCAGGACACTCGTCTACATCGATCATTTCAACTAATTTCCCAATGTATGCTAAAACAGCAGTATTCGTAGATTTTTCCGAGCGCAAACCATGTCGAGTTCTTGCAACAAATTGCAAACCTCTGGAACTCGGCGCTACAGGAAGTGTTCCTTAAGGCATACGACCTGCACAAATTCAAGATTACCAATTTATATCTATTTTCCTTCAGTTTTCACGACGTTCTCTGAATATTACAGGATTTTCCCTTTCGTGGAAATCAGAATATAACAAAAGCTAAGCTGAAATAATTTCTACTGAATAGTCCAAAATCAAGAAACACCAAAAACATAAAACTATGATTTACAGCTAATTTATACCAACTTCCACGAACAAGGTCATTCACAGTGAAGAAATGAGTAATATTTGTTGATTATTTCAGTGGAACCGAAAATATATCTTTCGAAATAGAGGATGCTGGTGATATTAGCTCTATCATTGAAATCGAAGGAAAATCTATCAATACTTTTTTGTACCGAGAAGTGAAGAATGGAAAGAAGAGAATCAAGAATAAAAAGAACTAACTTCAACCGATTGCATCCCAAATCAACAAAATCTATCAACCACCATTATAAGAAATATTAGGTATGGCAATTTCTACATCAATACAAAAATTAATATTCATTATTTCATTCATGTTGGATTGTCTCAATTTTCAATAATTTGATGATTTACGAAGCCAAATAATTTTTTCTATGGAAATTCTAATATGAGACATCATAGAAAATATACGTTTTCTTAGTTGCACGAGTGACTGAAAAAAGGAAACAGTCAAAGTGAGGACAATATCGAAAAGGATACAATGAAATAACTTCATTATATAAAGAATTTTGGCATGGATTCATTCACAACCCGCTAACTACTCATTTATTCATCAAATCTCTCAGAATTTCGATGGAATTGTTTTCAATAAATTTAGTACTCGCTTCAATCAGTGTCTTTCATCGATATTTTCAATTATTCAACTTGGAAACAATTATTGATAATTATAATGGAATTTCCAATGTTATATCACATCCATCATTAATTCGGTGACGTTGTTTTGTTTCAGATTCCACGTGACGCAAAATCATCATTATGGGTAACATTGTTCAATAGTCTTGTTACTTATTCTGAAAATTTACTCTGAAATAATTGTATTTGTATAATCGATGGATATTATTTGTAATTTTAAATTTGTAAAATTAGATTTCAACTTAAATGGACAATTTTACTTGAACATTCGTTACATGTTTGCCATCATCAAAAATGAAAGAACACATGATATTACTTATAGCAAAACTTTATCGTTATAAGTAAAAATTTTTTTTTTCTTCAAGTGAAACATGTTTGGTGAAATTTGCTTTTACGGATCTCTTCTCTTTTCTTCGAAGTTTTCGAAGAAAATACACCAAAAGTAAAGCTTGTGCGAGCAATGGAGGTTCGGAATCTTCAGTTTACGTACAAGTGGATTCCAGGGCCAAAATTTAGATTAGTTATAACTTTGATAAAAATTATAATATAAGGAAAAGAAAAATTGTATATCGAATTGAAGACTTTTACTTCCTCATGCAAATATAACATGTGAGTATCTGGGTACCTGAAATGTGTTTTGTCCCACTACACATAACCCTTCTATGATATTTAAGGAGGATCCGAAAGTCATGGATATATTAGTTGATAAGAAATAATTATACTGGAGCAGGAATCAGTACCCTCTTTGGACCATATGCAACGATTTTAGACTAGTGAGATAAGTGTCAATTATACATGCCAGAGAAAAAACTCGGTTTTACTCCTGTCTCATTTTTGAACTCACCCATAATCCCATCAGTTTCTTCAGTAAATGTTAAAAATAATCGCTCATACACATCCCACGTAAAAAATGGAGTATGCTTGCAATTCACAACAGTATTATTAAACATATATGCAGGATATGAATAAGCGATTATTTTCAAAATTTACTGTTACGGTTTTATGGGTAAGATAAGCAGGAGTAAAACAAAGTTTTTTTTGGCATGTATAAGTGGGACCTGTCACACTACTCTAAAATTGTTGCATATAGTCCAAAGAGAGTATGGTTTGCTGTTTAGTATAATAATTCCATATTTACAAAATTATTCATGATTTTCGGATCATCCGCAAACATCTCCGTGAAGTGCGACAAAACACATTTTAGGTACTCATATACTCCCATATTATATTTGCATGAGAAAGTAGGAGGCTTCAGAATCAATATGAACTTTCCCTTTTCCGTCTCCGATCATTTTTAGCAGAGTTATGACCAATCAAATATTCTGCTCCACCACTACTTTTTTTTAAACAAAAAAAAAAATATGTTCCACACTTGGAATTTTGGTGAACAATTTTTCTTCGTGTTTATCATGGTTCCGACTACTAGCATACCAAGTTTGGTGGTGCTACAATCGATCCTAGTCTCAAAACCCAATCGTACTGGATTATCATTACAACTGACGAACGGCTTTAGCAGTTACCAGAAAAAGCTTCAAGGTAAGATAAAACTAAAAATTCCTTCCATAATTAACAACAATTAGAAATTCCTCGAAACGGACTAGTACCCACTAAGGAATGCTCGCAACTGGCATTTCTCAAAACACAACAAGCTCTTTTCACTTTGTCATATTTGAAAATGATGAATCATCAGATTATTCCTGTGAAAATTTTTTGCTCAAGCGGAAATCCAATGAAATTAGTTAAATTGAGATCATGTGATTGAATACAACCAATAAGAACAACATTATACTGATAACAGACCCAGCGGTCTGTTTTCACTCTCAGGCACGTTGCTATGGATATACATATTTTGATTTATTTCGATAATAACGTCAAAATGTCAGTGATGTCAAGATTTGGTTGTAATGCTGACGAGGAGATTGATGAAATTTTCTCATCAAATATATCAAAATAAACTGTTTACAATAACAACTTTGCATGGAAATCATTTATAGACTATTGCAATGTTACAAAGTATCGGTTAGCAAAAAATTTTCCATTCGAATAACCCTCGAACATTGATAAATATAACAACTTCCTCAAGCTTGTTGCTTATAGAAAACAGACCTCCGCCTTCGGCGTCGGTCTGTTTCCAAGCAACAAGCTTTCGGAATTTGCTATAATTATCAATGTCCTTAGGTTATTACTACTGAAAAGTTATGGATTTTTTTTTCGTAGCATGATGAATTTGTCAAGAAATTCAGTTTCGTAGAGTCATTATAAAATTTAAATTACGCAAGAAAAATCGTATTTCATTGCCCACTTCCACACGTTGATCCTACGAATAAAATTTTCTTCATTTTAGTCCCATCTCAGAAAATTTGTTTCATCTGTTCAAAATAGTTTCATTCCGAGCCCTTTTCCAAGCGGATTTTCCATCTCGAACGCTCCAAGTGAATTACTCGTAAATATCATATTTCTGCTCTGATGAAATTAGAGCAATGTGTGAAAATGCGCAGCTCCTACAGTGTCCAAATCAAGCGCGCTTGTCTCTGGAATTATATCATCGTTAGACATTTGCATATTTCCATCTCGGAGGCGTCTCTGAGCGCCATCTTATGTTGTAGCTACCGGATTAATGACGAATTGTTCGCTTATTACGTATTATTAGATTATTCTGAAGGCAATTCGTCTTCCGGAGAGTTTTATCAGAATTTCAAAATGACACGTACATAATGCAGCTGACTTATCGCTCGAAAATTCAATAATGTTTATGAAGCTTTCATTTCGTAAAATTCTCTTTATATTTACAGCTTTTCTTTCCATGATTTTTATTGGTGAGTGTTATCGAAAGACTATCATTAGGCCAGGCCATGGGTAGGTTTCAACTTACAAAAGGTTAAGAAGAGTTCTAATTAGCTAGATTGGTGTAAAATTTCGAGAATTTCTTGCAGGAGAGTATCAAATAAATGAAATAGTAAAATCGACAATCAATGTCAGGCGAACATCTGACAGAAAACAACTAAATCACTGGCTAATACCACGACGGACATTGAATTACATCTGACAGATATTTAGTTGTGCAACGTTCTTCCAAGAAGACCCAGTTGCGATTGTTTACTGTGATTATACAGCAAATGATCCTTCATTATACCTGCACCTGCAGGCGCGTTTCGAGGTTCTTGCCGCTCGTCAGTGACAGGATAGGTCGGACAACATAAGAGTCGTCCTGCCCCAGCCGGGCCGCCATTTAGAAATATAGACATTTTTTTTTTGTCGTCAAAAAGTAGCTTATGAACTGCCATTCCACCGAAAAAAAATTCATCCAAAAATGACAATCCGTTCAAAAGTTAACAGAGGTTACTTTATGGACACACTGTATATCAATAAATTTCTGCATGAGCTTTTGAAAATACAATTTTTTCATGAAAGCTCCAGGCTTTATTCCAATTGTATGACGTTCGTTCTACCGCCTGAAGCTTTGAGAAAATAATCAGTCATGTTCCAGATTCTTCCATATCCGGATAAAGAAAACGTCCTTTCGAAATTTAATTGGGAATTGAGGTGGCTCGACAAAAAAAAACTGATTCGACAATACTCGAGGGATTCCTGCGATTTGCATATCCATAAAATTACTTTCGAAATACGTATTGAATGGAACAGATACTAGGGAGTATCTCCTCGCATTTACATGAGAAAAGTGTATAAATCTCATCTTTTGTGAGTTTGTGAGTGCGCCCCCTTCATGTCGGTGTTGTATAATGAAATCTCATCTTTAGTCTTCGGTGTTTCTGGCTGAAAATTGAAAATCTTGATGGAGTATTCGGGATTGATGTATATTTCATCCGCCGCAGGCGCGTCTTTGGTTTCTTTTTGACATGACAATGGGCAATTAGTTTCACGACTCGATTAATTTATCGTTAGCTCATCACCTGGGGTCACATTATCATTGTTTGGATTGCCTGAAGGAAAATAATATACAGCGGGTTCAAATTTATTGAGGAATTATTTTACAAGAAACATCTCAAAGAAGCATATAATTATTTGCTAATCCTTCGAGAATACAAAGATTGTATTTAATCCAATACGATTGGGTTTTGAGACAAGCATCGATTGTAGCACTACCAAATTCGGTATGCTGGTAGTTGGAACCATGATAAACACGAAAAAGGTAAGATTCATCGGAAAAACAACTCAACAGGGTGAAAAACAATTCAACAGGGTGAAAAACAATTCATTGTTTCACAAAAATTATTCTTAGTAATTTCTTATGAAATGCGCTCGTTTTCTCAGAAAACGTGATTGAACGCCGACATCAAATTTCAGGTTCACCCTAATCCGCCGCTGAAAGTTGTGGCGGAGCCGCATTTCATTGGTCATAACTCTAATCTGATGATTCATTTGCAGGACAGAAAGGTCGTTCCACAGGGACTGGCCTAAGGATAAGGTTCAGTTAAATCATTTTTGTCTGTGGATGGCACCCAGTAACATCTTTACTGTGAGCCTCATCCTTAGCGCTACCTGGTGTACATACATGTGAATTTTCCTTGCTAACCAACCACGACCTTTGCCTTCAAACATAAGACCTAGCCTTGCACATCTCTTTATAAGGCTGAAGTTTCTTCTTGAAATTTTTACTCTCAATGATAAGTTAAATGGAATTTTGTAATAATGAAAAAGGTTTATGTAGAACTAGCTTGCTTGGTCTTGATTTGTACATTTTGCGTTAAAAACAATCCACATACTTAACGAGTTTTTCAGACAAATCTTGAGGGAACTCGCATGACAGTATCCCCTCTGGTATTTCAAGATAGTACTGCATCGATATACAAATGCATGGTGGGTGTTATAAAGGTTTTTTCCTGTTGTTCGAAACAAGAAATCTATATTTACGTTGATTTTTGCAGTGGAATCAGTAACCAGGATAAACGGCGAGGTTGTTACTGCTCCATATTGAAATGTCTTCAAATCATTCCTGTTTTTCTACCTTATTATTATATTACGGTCCATTCATCAAACCAATAAATCTGGCTGGAGTTATCCATCGACTCCATGAAATCTAACGTCTGTAATAAAAATTTTGGTCCTTTGAGCCGGATGGTCATATAGGTGAACTTTATGTACATGCATGCATATATTTGTGACGAATAAACAGCATTATTGATATAATCATATAAAGCTGAATACGCAAGCATGTAATCTCCCAATTTCTGTGATGAATGGTATCTCAATTCTGTATTCGCGCCATTCTTCCATCAGTAGCTCATAATAATGAGTGGACCTTAGAAGTTTTCAGTCCACGCATCAAATCGTTATCGGATACCACAGTTTTTATCTTATCTACCGGACTACTCACACTCTTTCAGCGACTGAATCGTTCCAGTGGAATATCCATCCCGAATAATTCTTGCCTGTCAAAACAAACAAGTCAATAACAATGCGGGCGGTCATAATCCGAAGGCTGAATAGGGATTGATAGGAAATCAATAGCTGTTGTAGACCAAGTCGATTGCCATTATTATTTTATTGGGCTGTTAGTGAATCAGCCGGGGCAATAAACTAGAAAGTCGTTCTGGTATTCCCCTGGTCGTTATTCCACTATTCCTCAGAGATAGTGCGCGACTTATGACGATTTTATTGACATAGTCAAAATTTTCCGTCGGGCAGATGTATTTGGACCGAAGCGGATGCACTTGGCTTGTTTTGGTCGATTTTCAGCTGCTGTGATTTGTTTGGAAAATTTGTCCTTAATCAATGAACCTACCAAGTGAAGGTTTATTAAATGATTGTCGGGGGAAAGGGGGGGAAGACTTGGTGTTGTGATATCCATAAAATATCCGGTAAACGTCAATGTTTTTTGTTGATAATATTATTTTTACCGCTAACCAGCTGTCGTCTCCCTACGAATGGCAGCCCTCTGAAGTCTGACCTTTTAGCGTGTGATTTCTAGCACTTTCTCGGGCAATCAGAAAAAAATCTGTAGTCGCTAGGCTTTGAACCAACATGTCCGGCGGCCAGAATGATTGAAACACGACGCTCCTAATAATGTGTGTGAGAGATAATTCATTGACCTGCCAGAAAAAGTTTCTCTCTCCCACTCATTGGTCTTATCGATAAACTGATAGGCGATGTCTCCGTAGTCTTTGGAGATAACAGCATTACTAAGTGTTGTTGGAAGCCTTATGATCAGCTCTTACCGGTCATGCAATGATATACAGAGTGTCCTATTTAAAAAACTCCTTAGTCGCTGTGCTTTTTTGAGACACCCTGCATAAATGAAACTTAAACCGCTAATGAGATCGACTTTTGTTCCTCGCTGTTTCGTTGGTCTCTATTCAGGTTCAGAGGATGTCCAACTCAATACTTATTTCACCGAATGCTTATTATTATTATCACTTTTTTTCCTAAAAGGATATTCCAGTCTGGCCCTGTCTCCGGAGCTTCGATACATCCTTACCCAGATAACCACTCCCCACGTCCGTGGGGTAAGCGATTACTGGGTCCGAGAATCATGTACCCTGAGCATACGTAGTGAACCAAGGATGACGGCCTTCTGCATTCGTCCGGCTAAGATTTCTGCCATATTACGGCAAGCCGGTATGATTTTTAAGTTCGAGAGCAGTGTGTTCATCATACTTCCATGGACCCCTATAATAAGAACCACCATTTTAACAGAATGGTTTGGGTAGCGCCTGCGGAGTTCAAAGAGTAAGTCTCGATATTTAGTCCGGTTTTCCTCCTCTTTTCGGACGATTTTCGTTTCGCCAGGAGCCGAAAACTCCATGACGAAAATCTTCCTACTTTGATGGTCGAGGAGGACTACATCAGGCTTATTGGCTTGTATTTGCCTGAGGGTGGGGAATGGGTAGTTCCAATATATTCGGCACTTCTCATCCTCCACAACGGACTCAATATCCCCCGGAGTATAAGGCAACGTGTCTAGTCTATTCCGTACGAGTGTCCTAGTACAACACTCGTAGAGCCCCGTTATGCCTGTGGATATAGGCTGAGACCGCATATGCTGGACATGCTGACAGCAAATGCATAAGGGTCTCAGGCGCCCCACGACACGCTCTGCAACTAGTGTCGGGGATCTCTATACCCATCACGCGGCTGCGGTAGACCAGGGTGTTTAAGACACCATCCTGGCAAGCCATTATGAATCCTTCGGTCTCCGACTTCAGCTCACTTGACCTGAGGAAAGCAAAGGTCAAGTTTTTGGATAAGCCAAGGTGTTCAATGTTCTTGAAGAAGACCCCATGCATTGGCTTATCCTTGTGCAGCTGCAGGAGGACCTCAGTCTCCGCAGCTTTGATGTGAGCTTTTTGCTGAATTATTATTATTATTATTATCATCGTTAAAAACAAATTCTTGTTTTCTGTACATTCATCGATGGCATGGAGTTCAACTCAGTGGAATCATCCATTTTTGATACTTCCTTTGTTGCAAGAGTAATTTGATAAGAAACTCCCCTAAAATTCCGTCGATGCAAAAATCCACTCGAGCCGATGTAGATATAGACTTGTTTAATCAACAGAAAACTCCGCCGGAAAGTGGATTGGAAGACCGGAAAGTAAATTCGTATTCAAAGAACCCCTTTGCAATTATTCATAATATCTTGAGAAGTGCCGAGCCATCGGGAATATTTCACATCCTTGAAATAAAAGAATGTCCCGTATCTTGGAATAACGATTGAGGCTTACCAATACGAAAAGCTTTCCTTTAAGTAAATACGACTTAACGATATTTCAGGAGTTTTCCCTCATTCTAGACCAGTGAATGGAGCCGGGAAAAAGTCTACATGGAGATTATTTTATGAAATGATTATACCAGTCGGGAGACCAAAGGAAATTGATTGTCTGGATTTTCTTTCTGTTACCAGAGACAAAATGTACCCCGCAAAATTCTTATGGAAAATGGCTCTCGGTTAAATTACATGAATTTTTGGTTTGTTGTAGATTTTGACTTCCTCGGCAAAAGTGTCCATGGACATGCGAATACCATGCCTCAATGATGGTACAATGTCATCTTGATACTTTTTCATTTTGTGCTCTGCAACAGGGTGGACAAAGAAAAATCCAATTCGATTAATTTTATACCAATCGAGTGACAGTTCTTTAATGCTAAATCAATACTCAATATAGCTAGGATGAACTTCCTCAATCTCTACCAATTCAACTCAGATGAGGAAATATTTCATATGATTTTTGTGAAATGAGGGGTTTCTGCAAAATAGGAGAGTTCTCCAAACAAGCCGACAAAAAACTAGGAGGGATATTTGGCATACAATCAACAAATTAATGGTGAAGGTGGGTATTATACTTTCCAGAATTCTACAAGAAATTCCGCGATAGTAAATATCTACGTTCTGAAATGTATTCGAATATATTTGGCACAAAAATATAACTCAATGTAAATAAAACACTTTTGAAGACAAGATTTCATTCAACATGTATAGAAGATATTGGAGCAACTTTAAGTGACATTTTCAACACATTTTCCACCTCTCTGGAGAAAATCTATTATATACAAATTGCATCATCTTTACTCAAGAGAATTTGAATACGACGATTTTCCTTAAATCGGCACATTTTGAAAGATAAGCCCTCAAATTGTTTATAACGAGATTGTGCAAACATTATACATCGGACAAAAACCAGCTTATTACTTATCATTTTCCTCAAGATTGTTTGTTCAACTTGGAATTTATAAAACCTATGAATTTTTGAAAAATGGTATCTCTTTCGAGGTTTTTCGGATTTTCTCGGGCAAAGTACACTGATTCTGTCACACAAATGACTAATTCCATGTGAAAAAACTTTCCTTAAATACTTTTTTATATATTTGTGAAAACCAAAAAAGTAATAATTTTTCACAACATATATTGTAAAAAATCCTCAGAAGGATTTTGCTGGCGATGACAATGGGGTTTTATTCTACAAAATATCTTTCGAGAGGTAATACAGATTATTTGCGTCTTTATTTAAGTGTGAAAATAGCCTTAATTTTTTAATATTAGTTGGCCCATACGTGAAAATCTGAAATCGCTCTCTATGAATGATTTCAAACGTGACATAAATATTTTTGTCGAAACAGAATACCTTCTATGCCTAAGATTTTTTATTTTTTTGTTAACTATGTTGAATTGTTGTTTTAATAGATAGCACAGTCCTAAACTCCTTTCCTTATTGTTGCAGAAGAGCCAAATAATAATTCACAGGTTCTTTCCAGTTCAGTCTTTAAGGTTTCAACTGTTCCCAGATCAGTAATCGTGATTACCATAAAATTTGGCAACCTTTGGTAGCTACAATTGAAAATTATAGAATAAATCAAAACTGCGTCAATTTCTGTGTACGTTTCAAGTTTTTTCTGATGATGCTAACTAATTGGCGAAACGTGCGTCGAATTAAATTAATATCGGCAGTTTTGGTATTTGGGTGAATTCCTTCATTTTTGTTTTCGCCAGCATTGTCATAATTCTCCTTTATGTACATTTCCGACAAATATATTTTTATTAGATGTAGATGCACGATATTTCTTTACTTACAACTGTACTATAAATGTATGCTTTCATCATAAATGCACTTTATTGTCCTTAGTGCACGTGGAATGATATTTCCTTTATTTGTTTTGAGGATTTTGTTCTCAATTTTCTTGGAAAATTATGGGATGTGAGAATATTCCGAGCTGTTGGCTTCACCTTGGTTTTATTTCTCTATGAGCACAGAACAAGACACGTATTATAAAACATGGTTATTATTATTATATAAATAGTAATCTTAGATGCAGATTATTCGTTGAAGGAGTTTTTAGAAAACAGTGAATACCAGAGAAGAAACCAGAAAATATCTGTTGAGAATAATTTTATAGCTCATAAAATTATTGATAATGAACTTGAAAATATTTGAATTTCTTCCCTTATTTTGTAATTACGAATCTTTTAGGTTTTTTGAAACAAACCCCGCAAAAGCAGAGCAGAGTTTAAAGTTTCTTTGTTTTTTGCTTTCACTGAATATTATTTCTGAATGAGGAAAATCCACAAATAAACTCACAGTTTATTTTTCAATTGACATTTTTTATCTAATTGTCATCCCATCACATAAATAACGATAGTCTCCAATACCATATAAGTTGAAGTGACTTTTAGCGATTGTTTCGGAATTAAAATTTGTGCTGAAATTTTCTGTGGTATACCAGATGCCCAGGGTGGCTGAGTTCGGGACTGACATTTTTTGTGGTGGGTAATTCTCATCCATTTTCTATCTAGCCCTCGAGGGGAGGGGGAGGAGACGGAAAGACAGAACTACATATTTACGAAAATAGTTTATCAAATAGAAGCTTTTAAAAAGCGACAAAATTGTATTTACTCAAAACACCACAAAATACTATTCTCAACCTGGCTGACTAACTATATGTGTATTTGAATTGTACACTTAGATTCATTTTTCATATTATAAATTGTTATACATACAGTGCGGCTTTTTATAGCCCCCCCCCTGTTAACTTTTGAACGGTTTGCCGTAGAGAGATAAAAAAAAACATTTCGAGGGTTTCACCGATACTACTTTTTGAAATATAATGCATTGTGATTGCTCGATAGATGGCGCGGGGGGGGGGCACAAAAACCTAATTTTTTTAAATGGCATGGGGGGTCGAGTGACACATCGTTGAAAAGAGAATTTGATTCTCTTTTCAACCATTTAATTTTTTTTAAATTTCGTTGACACGTTTTTTCACAATACGCATTTGAAGTGTCAAGTGTAAGAGCGGATCTGAATTCGTTTCCTTACCTTACCTCAATAACTTTTGAAGGGTTTGATGTAAAATAATGGGACGGAAAATATTTTTGGTGGCATTAAAATAATAATGTTTGAAGAAAAATACCTTAATTGTTCTAGTGATTCACAATTGCAATCAATACCACGAAATACGGTCAATAAAGACAATTCACAACATTAATAATTATTCATTTTGAATTCCTTTCAAAGCTTAATTAGGTATTAGGATATCGAAATTATACCCATTTCATTTATTTTTAATGACAAAAGTAATAACAGGTACTACGAAAGGACTATTTATTGGATTTGTTTAAATGACAATAATTAATTAGTTACCTATAAAAGTACAATGGATTGATGAATTATTGTATTCATATTCACTGAGGAGTTTTGTCTACTTATAATTATTATTTACTTTGAATATTTGATATCATCATGGTTCGTATACGTCCTTTCGAAGAAAAAATTGAAGCAATTTATAATTTTGGTGAGGCCCATCGGAACTACCACGAAGCGGAGAGAATTTTTAATGAAAAATTTTCTGAACATTCTATAACTCGGAAATATTTGAGGGAACTAGTTGAAAAATTCAACAGAACTGGCAGTGTTCGTAGGAAAGGTGGAGCTGGTCGAAAATCAATTCCGGAAGAGACAAAGGTTTCGATAATTGCCGAAATGGTGGTAAATCCGCAACAAAGTACCTCTCGTGTAGCAAGTACGATTGGGGTCTCAACAGCTACAGTAAAAAAATATTTGAAGAAACACAAGTTCCATCCATACAAATTAGTAATGTTACACCAACTCACAGAAGACGACCCAGACCGAAGAATGGAATTTTGTCAAATTATGGTGGAAAAGATAGCTAGGAACCCCAATTACATTAGGAATATTTGTTTTTCAGATGAAAGTACCTTTTTTTTGAACGGAAATGTGAATATAAATCCCCATATCTTTCGAGAAGGTCACACACAGTTCCCACAGAAAGGAAATGTGTGGGCTGGAATTCTGGGAGACCATATTGTAGGTCCCTTATTTCTGGAAGAAAACTTAAACGGTAATTTGTACCTGGATTTACTAAGAGATACGGTTGAACCACTCATACTTGGATATTAGAAGAAAATGAGAACGAATTTCAGGAACACATTACCTTCCAGCAAGATGGGGCTCCTCCTCACTTCCAACGTCAAGTTCGAGAGTATTTGGATGTAACATACCCTATGAGATGGATTGGACGTCGTGGACCAATCGAATGGCCGACACGATCACCAGACCTTACACCTTGTGACTTCTTTCTGTGGGGATACGTCAAATCCAAAGTGTATGAGCAACAATCCAACTCTTTGGAAGAACTTAAAGAACGAATAACACGGGTTTGTGCTGGTATAACTGCAGACATGTTGAATAATGTTCGGCAGGAATTTGTGAATCGAATTTTTTATTGTCAAGAAGTATTAGGTGGACATTTCGAACACCTGCTTCGTTAATTGACAACAATTTTGCTTCTAATTATTTAAATACTACATGTCATAATAGTTTGTTTTCTTTTTGTTACATTGACACTTCAAATGCTTATTGTGAAAAAACATATTAACGAAATTAAAAAAAAAATTAGATGGTTGAAAAGAGAATTCAATTCTCTTTTCAACGATGTGTCACTCGACCCCCCATGCCATTTAAAAGAATTAGGTTTTTGTGCCCCCCCGCGCCATCTATCGAGCAATCACAATGCGTTATATTTCAAAAGGTAGTATCGGTGAAACCCTCGAAACGTTTTTTTTTATCGCTCTACGTCAAACCGTTCAAAAGTTAACAGGGGGGGGACTATAAAAAGCCGCACTGTATATGATTATACGTACTCTAGTCTTCAATGCATAATTCAAACAAATTTCGAAAAGTGTACCGGGGGTTCAAATAAAGACGAATAATTTTGGCGATGTCGAAATTCCTATCTCTCCAAACAAAGTGACAAATTTGAGGCAAATATCTGTCAGAAAACAAGTACTTTCCCCTACCAACATTGAATTACATCTGAAATAAATTTGTGCAATGTTCCTCCAGGAGAACACAATTGCAAGAAAACAATAGTGTTTCTTCGATTCAACCGATCCAAGTCTCAACAAAACTTCCTCAATCAAAAATTAAAATCAGTAAAATACACACAATAAAACTGAAGAAGCAATGAGAGCAACATACTGGCAAAGACTTCCAGGGCTAAGGCAGGCCAAAGATCTCCTCGGCAATTTCAACCGAGCAAGATCAAAAACACTGATTAACCTCAGCAAAACTAGTCTAAAGACAATCACAGGATTTCTAACGGGGCATTGCAGACTCAAAGAACACCTAAGGAAGCTAGGCTTAGAGGAGGACAACACCTGCAGATTCTGTGGGGAACATCCTGAAACACTTCACCACATATTGATGGAGTGTTATGCTGTACACCACAAAAGATTAAATATACTGGGATCACACCAGCTGACTGTGGAAGAAATACCACAAATGGACCCCCTCAAAATCCTCAAATTCCTGAAGGAACTGAGGCTTGAGGGGATGCTGTAAACGAGAACACCTTGAGATAGCAGAAGAAGATGGGGCACAATAGATCTAACTAGGTCGCAGCGCATCAGTCACCATCCATACCAACCAATATCAATATCAATATCAAATACACACAAATTTTAAATTTTTTTTTGAAAAATTCCTACGCCGGATGAAAAAGAATAAGACTGGTGAAATAAAGTCTTGGATGCAACTAAAGAGCAGTTCGTTGTCTTTACGAGTCCATAAACCGTTTCTGAACGCTAGTTGGGAATTCTAAAAGCATCGTTGTAGCCCCATTGAGGGGCATGTCAGCGCCCTGAGAGACGTAAATATTGCAGATTGCCTTTTATATTGATGTAATGAGACCTCTGTTGCCGGGAATCTATCGGACCTAATGTTTTTAGTACTCGACTTACATCCGCTAGGGGGAATATCATCGTTCGATGATGTTGCCAATACGTATGTATGTGTGGTATTGAATGGAATATAATGGAGTGATTTATTTTCGTTATACTCACTCGTGAGGGTGGAGACAGAATAATGTGATTCTGAAGTAAACATGTACATAATAAAATAATGTCACTACTTGGAGAAAACCATCGAACTAAAAATGAAAAATTTACGAAATAATTCTCTTATCCACACAATATGTATACTCATCTGCAACAGAAAGCAACTATTGCCCCCTACCACCATCGAATCATTCTACAACATCGAAAATGGATGTTTGGAACCTTCGGTGTGAATACAGTTAAAGAAATAGAAGCTACCCAAAACACCAGTAGTAAGAGTAGTGAGCGTATAGGTCTTGAGAATGCTAACTTTATTATCGAAACGCGCGTCGAGTGAAAGTGACGTGTTTTGCGTAGCTTCCATTTCTTGAATTCTACAACATTTCTACAAGAACTTATTACTTTGCAATAATCCCTTAATCTTCATATGTTAAATTAATGTATATTTTCTTGAAATATATAGTGACACAAAGTCTGGTAAATTTGCCGGGTTCTGAGTACGTCTGATATTGGAATTAATGCTTAACCTTTTTAACAGTGCTGCGTGATTGTGGTTTCATATGCACTCTCTATTCCGAGAGTTCCGTCATCTGCCTACAGCTGTTTCATAGTTTCCTACTCGTCAGGACAGCTTCATGGAATCTCTCTAAATTGAAACGAATCCAAAAACAGTTATAGTAACTTGTGACATCTTACAGTCACTAAAATAACTTAATTTGAAACGAACCATGGAATCCAGAGTTGAATGATTATCTAGTAATTGGCAGGCAGACAACAAATTTTAACCAATTCAAGGTTCTATCAAGATTTTAATGCGTTGAGAGAGTGTTCAATTTTAAGTGTTCCATTATCTGCCGACAGCTGTTTCGAAGTATCCTTCTCGTCAGGACAACTTCATGAAATCTTTCGAAATCAAAGCCCTCTGAATCAGTAAGTTACGGCATGGACAGTTATAACGAAAAGTAACTTGTGACATCTACAGTAACTGGTTGAAACTGGATTTGAACGAACCACGGAATCCAAAGATGAAACAGATGTCGCCAGATGATGAAACTCTTTGAATTGAATCGAAAATACCCTCCCCACTTCAGATTCTGTTTTGGTTCCTCTTAACGCATTATAAACTTGATTGAAACTTCGATTGGTTGGAACAAGAAGATTGTTGGCTGACTGCTAATGATAATTATTAAACTATCTACAATCTATCAAAAATGAAAGTTAACTGACAATTTCCTTCATATTATATAAACCAATCAAATGCCATCATTTTCTCATTGCAAACAAATGAGAACAGGACTTTTTGAAAACACTTCCTCCAGGCCGTGGTTTTTTCAAATCTTTAATTCGTTGCATCCTTATACAGGGTTAAACCGCTAAACGTTCAGTATCGATTTTTCAGGTGAAAATTAGATTTTTTTCTTCATTTGAGCATATGCCCCAATTTGCTTCGTTTTTGAGATAGAGGGTGTCGAAGTTTAAAAAAAAAAATGAAAAATGAAAACTTGGCATGCTTGTTTGCGGTAATGAAAAGCTTATTATAATGTACTTAATAATAAATGAAATAAAAAGAAAGTGTTTTTTCCAAAAACTCTAACACAATGTATCTTGAAAAAGTTGGAAACATGTTTATATGAAGAAATAATCTTATTTTCATCTAACAAATGTATACTGCACCTTTGGCGGTTTAAACCTGGGTCACCCTGTATATGCCTTTCAACAGTAACAACAATCACGATAAATATAGAAATGGTTCTGATGATAGTTTACCATCCGATTTGGGAAATGATGTTTTATATTTTTAATTGAACTGTTTGAAATTACCTCCTTTAATTTTTTCTTAAGTTCAGTCACTCTAGATATTCACACTTTACATTTCAATATCATTATACTAGGACTTTTTGAACTTCATTATGGTCCTCGGCCCGTAATGAAATTTATCATATCACAAAAATACATTGACATAATGATGTCATTATGGCATGCCAGCGGATAATAGCTTTTTATGATACAAGTTCGTGAAGTAGGACTTTTTTGTATGAGCGTGAAGTTTGTTGAATGGGGTGCAGCCGAGTTCAACATACACGCGAGTACAAAAAAGCCCTTTACGAAAATGTATCATACAAAATTTGAAAGTTTTGAAAATTCTGCATTTGATATTATAACTAACAAAAGACAACATGCAAACTCAGTTGTCATTTACACTTCTCACCATTATAGTGATCAATCAAAGCCCGTGTCCTGGCAACAACCAACAAAGATGGAAGAATCAGGATTTTTTTTCTTTTTATCGAGGGCTACGGATCCATCAGAAATCACTATAAGTACCGATTCCAAATGCATTGTCACGTATTTTATTTCAGTTTAACCTATGTTAGCAGTTGAAAAAATAGATAACAGACGATCATCCATGAGAAATAAATATGAAAAATATCATTTTTCAATAACTTGTGTTGTTTTTTCAAGACAATGGGTGTTATGAATAAAAGCTAGCAAATGCTTTTACTACAGGTTTGTTTCTTTCATTAAACAATAAAATGGATAGGTCTGTTTCAAGAAATCTGATAAAAGCATTTGCTTGAGGTTTATTCATTACACCCAATACAAGTATTTTGCTGTTCAAAATGAAACACGCTCATTTATGAATTTTTGATCACCAGTTTTTCATGAGGATGAACGCGCATCCCCAACACTGTGCCACAAAGTGCAATCTGAGGGCATTTGCAAAATATCAGCTTAAAAAGCTAGGTAACGACAGGTGATATTTTCCATGCAAAGTGCCCCAACGGCGTTAGACTCTCCTTCCCGGAGTGACTCGGAACATTTAAATACATAATGCAAGACCAGGTATCTTCAGAATTCATGAATAAAACTCATATATCCAGCAATCCGACCATCCGAGGACTAAGACGCGCTGAAAAAGGCGCGTCTTTATCTCGCAGCATCGCGGCGCTTCGAGGAATTATTCTATGACGTATTTTCACCAGCCCCATTGTCATTCTGCATCATGAAAAGTCTTTATTACTCCGTACATCGGCTGGCCTTTTGTGTGTTCTCGCACGGGGATTCAATTTCCTCGATCGAGGCTGCCTTGTGAGAATGACCTTGTGGATAAGACGATCGTTCATCAATCAAATCAAATTTTTCTTTCGGCAATTTGACTTTATTAGCAACTTTGACTAGACAACATAATTGCGATGCAGATGGTGAATGAAGAAAGACAAGGTGATGCTACTGAGTCACGAATAGAATGAGGAGATATAATTTTTTTATTTTAGTTCGAAAATATGAATAGGAAATTCATAAAATCTATTGTGGAATCATATGCGACTGAAAGACAAACTTTAGTCGCTATTTTCCATCGTTCCAGATAACCTTTTCGCAATATCTATCAGATGTAGTTCAATGTCCAGCGTGGCTTGTGCCGGGGAAGTAGTTGTTTTCTGTTAGATATTACAAATAAATCACATTTTTCATTTTTCAATTTTCATGGAGAATGTTCCCCTTTTCAACATAATTTTTTCACTTACCAGATATAAAAGAAAGAACATTTGAATTGCATAATCTTAGGAAAACTAGTGAAAGTTGTGGCTACTCAATAAAATGTATTTTACTCGAGGAGACTTCATCATCATAACTATTTAAATTAAACCTGAAAATAAGAGGGGAAAGAAAAGAGGTGACCGAAAGTTATCGACCAAATACTGAAACATGGAATAATCCATTTCACAGCACCTGTATAGCCGATATGGTGGTACGTCACCGGGCGATAAAGGAGACCATCTACCACCTATGAATATCCTTTCAGTCGCTTCTTAGGACAAGCAGGATTTTACATGGTGCTATTCTTAGTCTGACCCCATACAGTCCATACTGAATTGTAATTACACCATTTTGTTTCAAGAGATTGAAATTCATATAATGAATGATTATAAGAGAACAAGAAGAAAACTGATACTGATAATGTAGTAGAATCTCGAGCAATAAAATTAGGCGTATCTATCTTAATTCCGAATAACCGTATAGCCAAAACCACAAAGAATAACAACTCACATAAAAATGCAAATATTTATGGTCCTGCTTTCTAGACTGAAATAAAAAACAAACATTATCATTTTTCTCGAAGGCACGACAAAAAATAATGAGACATAGGCCAAGTTTTAACGCCTTTTGTATTTGTATATCGCCTTCTCAGCGACTGCAAGGAAATGTCACACTATATTTGCATTCTTGAATTAATGTTGGTCGTTTTAGGCTTGTCGTCGCTCTTACGCTTTTACCCTCCGTAGACTGGGGAGCAATTCAAAGTTCGTGGAAAGTAAATTATTCAGGGATGTGGGAAAAATCTTCGATGGGCAATTATTCGGAGTAGGTGGAATAGGTTTGAGAGCAATGTACAATAGCTCGTTTTTGAAATTTTCTGATGTATCTGTATAACATCATAGAAAAAGACTAACTTTTTTTTATAATTCAAAAGAATGTAAAATATTTGAATTTTTATTTTCATTAGAATAACACGAAATGTTTAAAAATATCATGTGAAGGTCGAAATATATTGGCTGAATTCTTTTCAGGGCCCGTAAAAATGGCTCAGACATGTAAAAGTCAGTAAGAAGCTATTATCAACCTTGAACTTATATCAATCAACTTTATTACCCAAGAAACATTACATGTTTATAGAAGGGTTTGAAAAAAATAATAATAATACAAATCTCAAAACATAAATAATCATATACATAAGGTGCTCAATAAATGTTGGTAAATAATAACTATTAAAAGTAAAGACTGACATTTGCTCAAACCCAAAATACTTATAAATACATATTTATATGGATTATATAATTTTTTTTGGTGAATTTCTCTCTCTCTCTCTCTCTCTCTCTCTATATATATATATATATGTATATATACATATATATATATAGTATATATACATATATATATATATATATATATTATGGCCCTTGCTTCCAAAAAGGCGCATTTGGCCAGTGTTCTGGTGAAGTTGATCGTACACTAGCCAAAATCAATATTAGGGAGAAGTGAACAAACCCATTCGGAAGTAGCTACTAGACCGACATCAACACCATCGAATCATATTTGTTACGTTTCCAATTCGAATAATATATGGCTCATCATCTTTTTGTGAAGCCAGCGATGATAGTAAAAACACTGTAAAAGATATCAATCCAACCGGTGACAAAACTAAAGTACGTATTGACATATTCGTTACATCGCATCTGTTTTAATCTTCTAGCTTTTAGTTTCAGCTCAGTTATAGCTATTAATTTAACGAAATTATTATGCGATTTGTAATAATCGAGATGTTGCCAGGCGACGAGGCGCGGAGTCACCTGTGCAACTTCCGAGATTTACTTAAATTGCATAATAATCGAGTTACATTCAAAACTTTGGTTGTCAAATTATTGTCATTTTAGCGGGCCATTTGGAATCTAGGGTATTATAAAGTAAATAACGTATTTTATATATATAACTAATGTATTATGTGTTGTGATGTTATGATGTTATTAATTTATAATGAAGATTAAACTCTAAAAAAGCTTAATATTCAATGATACGATAAAGTTCATTATTATGTAGGATCTCGTTTTGACTCATGAAATTTTAGTGCGACATCTGGGCATTTGTGACTAAGATGTCCGAAATCTATATGTTGTATTCTGGATAGCTTTCTTGGCGGTTGCTTTCTAACTAGCACACGTTCATTTATTGTTGTTGGATATCAATGAAAGAATCTGTAATTAGATCGAAAATTAGGATATATTTTCAACCTGTGGATTGAATGAAGTAAATTCGACCTCTCAGCTCTGACCTCTTGAACCATTAACAGATTTCTAATGTGTATCTGAATTGAAAGCGACTACTCCCCTGGCTAGTACCACGACTGATATTGAATGATATCTTATAGTGCAATGAACCTCATTGCAGAGGAAACAATTGCAAGTTTTCCTTGTAACCAAATAGTATTTATACAAATCTTGCATTATTCATAATATTCCTGCCTAGTCTTAAGATAATTTCAATATTTTCTTCCACTTAAAAATGTATATCAACAAAATGAACTTCTTAACGGACTTTAAGGTTATCTTCCTCTACATTCCAAAAACTCTTCAAAATCAACCAGTCGTTATCCTTATCGTTATTAAGAATAACCACAAAAGCTGTTATTTTCCAACGTCATTTTAAGTGGCCTAAAAACTCCCTATTCAAGAGGAAAAGCAAGAAGCACTCTTTATTTCGGCACCAGTAGGGCCATGTAGCTCAGTGGTTGAGACTTTCGCGTTCGAAACCATTGACTGCTGGTCGGCTAGGTTCGAATCCTTAGCAACTACAGATTTTTCTCTGATGGCCCGAGAAAGTGCTAGGATATGCACGTTAAAAGGTAAGACCTCGTTAAGCGATTGCAGCCAAATAATATCAGAATTTACACAAATAATATGGGTCTCATTTCCAAATCTTTACAAACTTTTTTATCTCCACCACTGGATTTCACGCTTAAATGTAAAGGGAGTTCGGGGTTAGATCCCTTTATCTAAAATCAACGGTTTTTGTCACAAAAAATTAAAAAATTTCTGGTGATCACACACCGAAAAATAAAAAACGCCTTAAGCAAAACGTTTTTGCGAAATGAAGACTGACCACACACCGATAACTCAAAAACGCCTGATATATTGTAAACCTGTCTGTACTGATGACAAAGCAAAACCTCGAAACAATATTTGGTACTCTTTAGGGACGACGATTTTAAATTTCAATAAACATCCAGAGATTTGTATTCACTGATTATACGGGCCATTGCCGCAAATCTTCATTACAAATCTGGAAGAAGGAAAAGTTTTTCAGTAAAGGATTATTGCCCACGTGAATCTCAGACTCAATGGAAATTCAAGATATATCCATTCAAGCAACGTCACATCTCCAAACAAGCCCTTTCACCCTTTTCACGTATTCACTCAATCGGGTCCCGACGAGCCACATATTTCCCTTCCCTAGTTAAATCTTCCATGTTTCCATGACAAAGCTCCATACACATGTTTTTATTGCCACAATTCTTACTCAAACTTAAGTCATTCAAATACCCACATTCGAACGAAGGTATTTCCGAATAGAGAAGTCTTAGGATCCGCGATATATCATGGTTTTATTGCGAAGCTGATCGATAAAAAAGCCACAATAAAACAAATTTTGCGGAAGGGCATTGCGGAATTATCGAATCATGTTTCTGGACGGTTCGTTGCCTTCTAGAAACGTGTATCTGAACATCCTTAAGAGGTGGATTTATACATTTTATTGGCACTTGGGCGGATGCTCGGTGGAGTGAATCGCGAGGAAGTTGTTACATTTGGTACGAATTTCCTTGTACAGCTGTAATAAAAATTGGGAATTCGAGACTTCAAAAGCATCGACTACTCTTGAAGTGAGTTCACAATATCAATTCCTGCATGTTACGTAAAATACATAAATAATTATATGAAACCCAATGCCCTATTTCTCTTACTTCTTTCTTTTTCATGTCCTGTTCTCCTTGTCTCTCTGAGAAAAAAAAAAATTGCATTCGGGGTGGAAGGAAATTTTTGCATAACCTTTCCATCACTATAAAAATATGATTAACACTATTACTATTTCATGCGAAGATAACATAAAAAGAATTGTTTTTTAGGTGCAGTCGAACAATTTATTTATGCCAGTAGAAATAGACATTAAAAAAAAAATCAATTCATAATAGTTCCAATTAGTATAAACTGATTCAGAGCTAACCAACTTGAGACGGTTGAAGATAGACCAATTCTGCGGACGCCAATCGTTTCAGAATGGCCGAATTAGTATATACTAAGAATTTGAACAAAAAAAAAATCGACGGGCAAAAAAGTCGAGTATGTCATGATAGATAATTTTTTGAAAACTGATTCAGAGCTAACCAACTTGAGACGGTTGAAGATAGACCAATTCTGCGGACGCCAATCGATTCAGAATGACCGAATTAGTATATACTGAGAATTTAAATGGAAAAAAAATCGACGGACAAAAAAGTCGAGTATGTCATGATAGATACTTTTTTGAAAACTGATTCAGAGCTGACCAACTCGAGAACGTTTAGAGATGGACAAATTCTGCGAACGACAATCGATTCAGAATTGTCGAATTAGTATGTATTGTGAATTTCGAGTCAATTTAAAAAATGAAAAATTACTCGAAAAAGTTGCAAGGGGTTTACCCCTAAATATCATGAAAAATACAAAATTGTCACATCGACTTGGAATTTGCACTGTATACGTAAAATTTCATGCTCATTCCGAAAATGTATGATTTTTATGTGCTCAGATACAAGATTTAGCCGAAAAAAGGTGTTTATGGTAAAAAATGCAATTTTTGGAGATTTTTTATTTTTCATTTTCCGAATTTCAAATTTCTGTCCTCGAAAGTATTTTGACATGCTGATTCCGAAATTTAAAAAAAAAATGTCGAAAACTCATCAGAAATATTTTTGGCGGCAAAAAACCATCTAAAGACTGATTTAGAGCTGACCAACTCGAGGACGGTTAGAGATAGACAAATTCTGCGAACGCCTATCGTTTCAGAATGGCCGAATTAGTATATACTGAGAATTTGAACAAAAAAAATCGACGGACAAAAAATTCGAGTATGTCATGATAGATACTTTTTTGAAAACTGATTCAGAGCTGACCAACTCGAGGACGGTTGAAGATAGACGAATTCTGCGGACACCAATCGATTCAGAATGGCCAAATTAGTATATACTGATAATTTGAATGAAAAAATAATCGACGGACAAAAAAGTCGAGTATGTCATGATAGATAATTTTTTGAAAACTGATTCAGAGCTGACCAACTCCAGAACGGTTAGAGATAGACAAATTCTGCGAACGCCAATCGATTCAGAATGGTCGAATTAGTATATACTGAGAATTTGAATGAAAAAATAATCGACGGACAAAAAAGTCGAGTATGTCATGATAGATAATTTTTTGAAAACTGATTCAGAGCTGACCAACTCGAGAACGTTTAGAGATGGACAAATTCTGCGAACGACAATCGATTCAGAATGGTCGAATTAGTATGTATTGTGAATTTCGAGTCAATTTAAAAAAATGAAAAATTACTCGAAAAAGTTGCAAGGGGTTTACCCCTAAATATCATGAAAAATACAAAATCGTCACATCGACTTGAAATTTGCACTGTATACGTAAAATTTCATGCTTATTCCGAAAATGTTTGATTTTTATGTGCTCAGATACAAGATTTAGCTGAAAAAAGGTGTTTATGGTAACAAATGCAATTTTCGGAGATTTTTTATTTTTCATTTTCCGAATTTCAAATTTCTGTCCTCGAAAGTATTTTGTCATGCTGATTCCGAAATTTTTAACAAAAATGTCGAAAACTCATCAGAAATATTTTTGACGGCAAAAAAACATCTAAAAACTGATTTAGAGCTGACCAACTCGAGGACGGTTAGAGATAGACAAATTCTGCGAACGCGAATCGTTTCAAAATGGCCGAATTAGTATATACTGAGAATTTGAAAGAAAAAAATCGACGGACAAAAAAGTCGAGTATATCATGATAGATACTTTTTTGAAAACTGATTCAGAGCTGACCAATTCGAGGACGGTTGAAGATAGACGAATTCTGCGGACGCCAATCGATTCAGAATGGCCGAATTAGTATATACTGAGAATTTGAATGGAAAAAAATCAACGGACAAAAAAGTCGAGTAAGTCATGATAGATAATTTTTTGAAAACTGATTCAGAGCTGACCAACTCAAGAACGGTTAGAGATAGACAAATTCTGCGAACGCCAATCGATTCAGAATGGTCAAATTAGTATGTATTCTGAATTTCGAGTCAATTTAAAAAAATGAAAAATTACTCGAAAAAGTTCCAAAATCCCCTAAAATCATGAAAAATACAAAATCGTCACATCGATTTGAAATTTGCACTGTATACGTAAAATTTCATGCTAATTCCGAAAATGTTTGATTTTTATGTGCTCAGATACAAGATTTAGCTGAAAAAAGGTGTTTATGGTAACAAATGCAATTTTCGGAGATTTTTTATTTTTCATTTTCCGAATTTCAAATTTCTGTCCTCGAAAGTATTTTGTCATGCTGATTCCGAAATTTTTAACAAAAATGTCGAAAACTCATCAGAAATATTTTTGACGGCAAAAAAACATCTAAAAACTGATTTAGAGCTGACCAACTCGAGGACGGTTAGAGATAGACAAATTCTGCGAACGCGAATCGTTTCAAAATGGCCGAATTAGTATATACTGAGAATTTGAACGAAAAAAATCGACGGACAAAAAAGTCGAGTATATCATGATAGATACTTTTTTGAAAACTGATTCAGAGCTGACCAATTCGAGGACGGTTGAAGATAGACGAATTCTGCGGACGCCAATCGATTCAGAATGACCGAATTAGTATATACTGAGAATTTAAATGGAAAAAAAATCGACGGACAAAAAAGTCGAGTATGTCATGATAGATACTTTTTTGAAAACTGATTCAGAGCTGACCAACTCGAGAACGTTTAGAGATGGACAAATTCTGCGAACGACAATCGATTCAGAATTGTCGAATTAGTATGTATTGTGAATTTCGAGTCAATTTAAAAAATGAAAAATTACTCGAAAAAGTTGCAAGGGGTTTACCCCTAAATATCATGAAAAATACAAAATTGTCACATCGACTTGGAATTTGCACTGTATACGTAAAATTTCATGCTCATTCCGAAAATGTATGATTTTTATGTGCTCAGATACAAGATTTAGCCGAAAAAAGGTGTTTATGGTAAAAAATGCAATTTTTGGAGATTTTTTATTTTTCATTTTCCGAATTTCAAATTTCTGTCCTCGAAAGTATTTTGACATGCTGATTCCGAAATTTTAAAAAAAAATGTCGAAAACTCATCAGAAATATTTTTGGCGGCAAAAAACCATCTAAAGACTGATTTAGAGCTGACCAACTCGAGGACGGTTAGAGATAGACAAATTCTGCGAACGCCTATCGTTTCAGAATGGCCGAATTAGTATATACTGAGAATTTGAACAAAAAAAATCGACGGACAAAAAATTCGAGTATGTCATGATAGATACTTTTTTGAAAACTGATTCAGAGCTGACCAACTCGAGGACGGTTGAAGATAGACGAATTCTGCGGACGCCAATCGATTCAGAATGGCCAAATTAGTATATACTGATAATTTGAATGAAAAAATAATCGACGGACAAAAAAGTCGAGTATGTCATGATAGATAATTTTTTGAAAACTGATTCAGAGCTGACCAACTCCAGAACGGTTAGAGATAGACAAATTCTGCGAACGCCAATCGATTCAGAATGGTCGAATTAGTATATACTGAGAATTTGAATGAAAAAATAATCGACGGACAAAAAAGTCGAGTATGTCATGATAGATAATTTTTTGAAAACTGATTCAGAGCTGACCAACTCGAGAACGGTTAGAGATGGACAAATTCTGCGAACGACAATCGATTCAGAATGGTCGAATTAGTATGCATTGTGAATTTCGAGTCAATTTAAAAAAATGAAAAATTACTCGAAAAAGTTGCAAGGGGTTTACCCCTAAATATCATGAAAAATACAAAATCGTCACATCGACTTGAAATTTGCACTGTATACGTAAAATTTCATGCTTATTCCGAAAATGTTTGATTTTTATGTGCTCAGATACAAGATTTAGCTGAAAAAAGGTGTTTATGGTAACAAATGCAATTTTCGGAGATTTTTTATTTTTCATTTTCCGAATTTCAAATTTCTGTCCTCGAAAGTATTTTGTCATGCTGATTCCGAAATTTTTAACAAAAATGTCGAAAACTCATCAGAAATATTTTTGACGGCAAAAAAACATCTAAAAACTGATTTAGAGCTGACCAACTCGAGGACGGTTAGAGATAGACAAATTCTGCGAACGCGAATCGTTTCAAAATGGCCGAATTAGTATATACTGAGAATTTGAAAGAAAAAAATCGACGGACAAAAAAGTCGAGTATATCATGATAGATACTTTTTTGAAAACTGATTCAGAGCTGACCAATTCGAGGACGGTTGAAGATAGACGAATTCTGCGGACGCCAATCGATTCAGAATGGCCGAATTAGTATATACTGAGAATTTGAATGGAAAAAAATCAACGGACAAAAAAGTCGAGTAAGTCATGATAGATAATTTTTTGAAAACTGATTCAGAGCTGACCAACTCAAGAACGGTTAGAGATAGACAAATTCTGCGAACGCCAATCGATTCAGAATGGTCAAATTAGTATGTATTCTGAATTTCGAGTCAATTTAAAAAAATGAAAAATTACTCGAAAAAGTTCCAAGGGGTTTACCCCTAAAATCATGAAAAATACAAAATCGTCACATCGATTTGAAATTTGCACTGTATACGTAAAATTTCATGCTCATTCCGAAAATGTATGATTTTTATGTGCTCAGATACAAGATTTAGCCGAAAAAAGGTGTTTATGGTAAAAAATGCAATTTTCGGAGATTTTTATTTTTCATTTTCCGAATTTCAAATTTTTTTCCTCGAAAGTATTTTGACGTGCTGATTCCGAAGTTTTTAACAAAAATGTCGAAAACTCATCAGAAATATTTTTGGCGGCAAAAAAACATCTAAAAACTGATTTAGAGCTGACCAACTCGAGGACGGTTAGAGATAGAGAAATTCTGCGAACGCGAATCGTTTCAAAATGGCCGAATTAGTATATACTGAGAATTTGAACGAAAAAAATCGACGGACAAAAAAGTCGAGTATATCATGATAGATACTTTTTTGAAAACTGATTCAGAGCTGACCAATTCGAGGACGGTTGAAGATAGACGAATTCTGCGGACGCCAATCGATTCAGAATGGCCGAATTAGTATATACTGAGAATTTGAATGGAAAAAAATCAACGGACAAAAAAGTCGAGTAAGTCATGATAGATAATTTTTTGAAAACTGATTCAGAGCTGACCAACTCAAGAACGGTTAGAGATAGACAAATTCTGCGAACGCCAATCGATTCAGAATGGTCAAATTAGTATGTATTCTGAATTTCGAGTCAATTTAAAAAAATGAAAAATTACTCGAAAAAGTTCCAAGGGGTTTACCCCTAAAATCATGAAAAATACAAAATCGTCACATCGATTTGAAATTTGCACTGTATACGTAAAATTTCATGCTCATTCCGAAAATGTATGATTTTTATGTGCTCACATACAAGATTTAGCCGAAAAAAGGTGTTTATGGTAAAAAATGCAATTTTCGGAGATTTTTATTTTTCATTTTCCGAATTTCAAATTTTTTTCCTCGAAAGTATTTTGACGTGCTGATTCCGAAGTTTTTAACAAAAATGTCGAAAACTCATCAGAAATATTTTTGGCGGCAAAAAAACATCTAAAAACTGATTTAGAGCTGACCAACTCGAGGACGGTTAGAGATAGAGAAATTCTGCGAACGCGAATCGTTTCAAAATGGCCGAATTAGTATATACTGAGAATTTGAACGAAAAAAATCGACGGACAAAAAAGTCGAGTATATCATGATAGATAATTTTTTGAAAACTGATTCAGAGCTGACCAACACGAGGAAGGTTGAAGATAGACGAATTCTGCGGACGCCAATCGATTCAGAATGGCCAAATTGGTATATACTGAGAGTTTGAACGTGGATGCATTGTTGTCTATAAATGTTGTCATAGCTATCTCTTTACTGATAGCCCACCTGATACTTTTTGGTCTCGATATTTGGTATGCGCAGAGAACTGGGGGGGAATTACTAATTAACTTCAATAATAAATATGAGTTTTGTAGTGAAAAAGTGGGATTTTCCCCAGTCACCTGAAATATGCCAATTTACAAGTTGTCTTCGAGCCCGAATGGTTCGTCGTAGAAAAAAACTTGTATAGTAAAATTTGTAGAAAATTGTATGCTCTTTCATTCTTAATAGGAAGGTTTTCAACGAAAAATATGTAGTTTTCAACTTGTAAGCATTAAACCGCAGAAAAAAGAGATTTTTAGGTTTTTTGCATTTTTTTTTCATTGTTCCGTTACGAAAAATTGTTAGTAAACCTCAGATTCAGATTCGGCACCCCAAAAAACATGGAGAATGAAAGTAATCAAAACTACCCCAAAACTTTCTTGGTAGAAATACAATTTGATTAGATTATAATGCTTATTCGTTCGATAATGTTCTTAGAAAATAACCCTTCATTCTAAGATGCTATTTCATGTCGGATAGTCGGATAACTTCGCCATTTGAAAAGTCTGTTTCATTTTCATTTGTTTCGTCCGAAAATCAAAATAACTGAATTGATGTGATGCATGCTTTGAACTGGCGAAACACAGCGAACGAATTCGATCTAAAAGTTTCAATAAGCGTGAAACTATACAGTAGACAAATATGCAAATAGTATGCAAATGGATGAAAATCGAGCTTTATTTAGGACATTAGAACACCAATTTCCAATTGTGCATCGCAAAATCACCAGCACTTTCCAACAGCGGATCAACATCGGCAAAAACTGACTGAACGCCGTTGTTGTGTGCTCGGGAAATTGAGTATACCGCTGGGCAACAAGCACCTGGTAAAAGCTTTCTGATTTAGCAATTTGTGTTGAGAGGATTGGGGTGTTACCAATATATACACAAAAGATGCCTTGAACCGCCCAACATGTTTTTATCCAGGATGCTTTTTCCGGTTGGAAAATGAAAAATCCGATACGAGATTTATGATTTATAAAGTAGTGAGTATCTGCCAGAACAGTGAATGTGCCCATCTTTTCTTGTTGGGAATCAATATGAGATTTTTCTTGAAGTTTACAGTGCTAAAATCCTGCAGTATATTGAAAACGCTTCAATTACCAATTTGAAACAAGTTACTTCTTTTGCCCTTTCGCTAAATCGAAAAATTCTTGTCTGAAATAAAGAATGAATATGAAATTTGAGACTTGTTGCCCAATCCTAAGATATGGTAAAAATATTGACAGGTACCAAAAATAATAGAATGTTGAAAAAATTTAAAAAAAGCTTTCATTCTAACGCGCAAAAAAAAACATTTTTTTTTCAATTTGTTATGATGATTATTGTTTCAACAAGAGACAATTTTACAAACTTTCTTTCAACACCACGACATGTTTCAAAATTCCAAAATTCGTTGATGATCTTTGAATTTTCAATATTGAAATTGTAAATAATCAAGTACGATTGGGTTTTAAGACAAGACTCGATTGTAGCACCACCAAATTTGGTATGCTAGTATTAATCTATAGAAATCGTATAATTTTACTAATAACTTCGCTGTTAGTTTAGTAAAAATTTCAGACTAGCTTTTTCTGATGTTCTTTGTGAATTTCAGGTTTTCATTTACTTATCACTTCTGTAAATTTTTCGATAAGGACGTCCATGAGAGATATATTTTGGACGCCCATGAGATATATCTCATGGACGTCCATGAAGGATATCTGAGGGACGATCGTAATGGATATCTTAAGTACGTCCGTAATGGATGTTTTACGGACGTCCAGATTGGTGGCCTAAGAACGTCCATTGGAAGTTCATAAGATGTCCTCTGGACAAAAACCGGACGTCCATAGGATATCCATAATATCCTAAATGGATATCCATCGAACATCTATTGGATGTCCAGGTGTTGTATGGGTAAGTGATTCAAAATTTCTTGAAAACTGTTACGTGTACACAGGTTTAACAACTTCAGACTTAATTCACCCTGAACTTACAAAAAACTTACTTACTCAAAATGTCACACTCAACTCCCTCCGAATGCCACCCTATTATGGAGCTCGGTGGTGTGGGATTCACTCAGAAAGAGGCAATCGCTTATCCAAGCCGGTCCGCAAAATGAGAGTTCAATAGAGTGTTAAAGGCAGCGTTCTAATAAGTTGAATATTCAAACCTAATTGTTCATCGCGAATAGCTGCACAAAGCGTGTGTCGAATATAAAGAAACCGACTAAAGTTCGCTAGGTTATGGATAGAGTGCGTTGGAGCGCAAGAGAAATTCCGGCCCTTGCCTGCTCGATGGAATGTCGAGATTGGACCCTTTGAACTTCCACTACACATTATCAAATCAAAACAGGCCTGCGTATTGAAATTACTTATCGACAAATGTCAGCGGTACTCATCTACGAGGGTCTGATTCGTTCGGATCCAATGCTCCGTGGAGTTATCTGGTTGTTTCAACTTCGGGGCCGCGTTCGGTCCCTTTACTTTTTGTTGAGTCGTGAGTAATTGGTTTGATTGAATTTACCCAGCAGTAATTATTTACATTGGCTGTTAAGCTACTTCGTTAGAGGATGAGCGGAGCGCAGATATCTAGGAAAGAGTCGAGTTATATATCTAGTTACCTACTACGTTGGCTGAAATAACTCTTTTATAGACTGATTGCTATTTCACCTGATTAGTTGAAAGACCGAGAATTTTGGCCGGAAATCCAGTATGATTGGGTTTTGGGACAAGAATCGATTGTAGCACCACCAAACTTGGTATGCTAGTAGTTGGAACCATGATAAAAACGAAAAAAATTCCAGGGGTGGAACATTTTTTTTTTCGTTTAAAAATATATAAAGATTTTTGGATGAAAAATAATTAATTTTTTTACAAAAATTATTCCTAGTGAATTTATTATGAAATGCGCTCGTTTTCTCAGAAAACGTGAATGAACGCCGACATTAAATTTCAGGTTAACCTTTACCCGCCGCTGAAAGTTTTGGCGGAGCCGAATATTTGATTGGTCATAACTCTGCTAAAAATGATCGGAGAAGGAAAAGGAAAAGTTCATAGCGTTTCTGAAGACTCATTCTATAATTTGTTTATTTATAAACAGATTTTGATGTAATTCTCACGAAACATATTTCGAAATATTCTGAATCCAGTGGTGTAAACAGAATTCTGATAAAAGTTCTGAAATTGAAATGGTGGGTTGATTTATTGACATAATTTCCAAATTTTAATCCCATATAACTTTTTTATTGATAGATTTTAAAAATGATGTGAATCTATGGGCGTCTTCAAATTTTATTTAAAATAATCGCTAATATGTTTTTTGATTCTTAACCTTGAAAAAAATTCGAAGGTGGCCTTGAAATTTTGATTTTTAATTCGAATTTATGGTACTTACCTAGAACTTTTGGTGCTCTATCTATTAAAAAAAATCTTCTGAATCGGATAATAAATAACAGTTTTAGAGAGGTGGCCCGCTTTCAAATGGGTCACTCTGTATATACTTAATAACACTATTGGAAAATGAAAACCTCAAGCTTGAAATCACATACTTCATTTATATAGGATGTGTATGAGCGATTATGTTCAACATTTACTGAAGAAATTGCCGGGATTATGGCTGAGTTGAAAACTGAGGCAGGAGTAAAACCCAGTTATTTCTTTGGCATGTATGAGTGAGACTTGTCTCAGTAGCTTCAAATCGTTGCATATGGTCCAAAGAGGGTACTGATTCCTGCTTTCTTTCTTTCCTTTTTTCTCGAGTTTGTCTGGCCTAACTGGAGATTACGGAGAGTATCAAATAAATGAAATAGTAACAATTATTGTTTCACACTCAAACTGAAAAATTATCTCACCGATCCATGTTATTTTAGCATAGAGGAGTATTTATATGGAACATAGTTTTAAGATACGTATTCACTAGAGCATTCGTTCCGCATGAGCATGGAATGAGCACATGTGCTGCTCGGTTCAAGCTCAGGCTGCGTCATGCTGCGTAATGTAAACACGCATTCTGTTCGTGCTCAAATCAGCGTCCACACTATCCGAGCATTTGCTCATTCGGTGGACCGAATGCTCCAGTGAATACGCACCTTTAAGGAAAAGCTGACCTTTGATTTCAACTTCAATTCGTTTTAATATTTGTACAAATATTATTTTATTATTAATATTATTTTTATTCTATTCTGTTATATGGTTGTGAAGGAATTGCTCTACCATCACGGTCACCACGGCCCATAAAAGACAGAGAAAGTTAAATCCGGACGGGATCATCCGTTTCCTTTATTTTACTGGAGATGATAGATGTGTTTATTATTATTATTCTAATTCCAGTAATTCCCAATTTCACACCCTGATCATAGTTCAGGCAAACTCCGTTCCTATTTTCTGCGGTAACGGCCATGGTCCTCTAAGCCGATTATATTAAATATTAGATACAATTTGTCCCGGATTAGGAGGACGCCGTACTAACCCAACGCCGACGGCGCTGTCAGGCTAGTCGCCTTCAATTTGTCTCTGATCCTAGTAATAATCACTTTCCTATGTCGTTGCCTGCGACACACCTGCCCCAGATATTGTTATTAATTTGCGTTCCATCCTCATCGCACCGAACATAGACCCGAATCTAAACCCTTAGAAATTTGG